>FIZU01004572.1:0-16670 GCA_900064475.1 Pseudococcus longispinus
GGAAATTTTAAGCTTTCCAAGGGCCATTTTGGTAACCCCTTTCAGAGGTGCAATTTTGAAAAAAAAAATATTGTGTCCTTGGTGTAGATATACAACTCCATATTTTTGTAAAACTTGATATCGTGGTGCGTCATCTTCAAAAATGCAAAAAACCGATTTCTTCGTCCATTTTCCCCTCTTAAATGGGTCATTTCTGGTCGAAATTTTTTTTTCTCGAAATATATCATTAATGCCACTAAAATACGCCATCAACCTGCGTTCAGACCAAATTCGTTAATTTCCTCCCTTTTTTCCAATTTTCTTCAAAAATATCCGAATGGCGCCATTTTGGGAACCCACAACCTCTTCAAGATGACCTGGAAATGAGTTGAAAAAAAAATCAAATTCACTCGATTTTTCTGAAATTGCAGTACATGATAGATATCGACTTGAAACAAGCCTAGACACGTATCACCTGTAATTACAGGTAATTTACCAGTGATTATTGGTAAATTTCTGCGATTATCAGTAAATTACTTGAAATTTCGCCTGTAATCACTCGTAATTCCTGGTGGTAAATTATTTTCGAAAGACGATAAATTACGTAATTATTGGTAAATTTCTTGTAATTACTGGTACTCGAATCCCTTGGTGATCGTTGAAAATTTTTCCAAATTCAAATCATGGAAACGATGGTACAAATTTTTGGGATTTTCTTCGACTATTTTTCCCATCATAATTCATAATTTTACTTTTCTTTTCATTTACAATTTTTCAATGGAAATTGTAAAAAAATATGCAGTTTTTCATTCCATTTCTTTAAGAGTAGGCAACAAGAGGTACTTTTTTTCGGTTCAGCTTGGTTGAACTGAAATACGAGTAGTTTGGAAATTTTTCATGGTGATTCACTGATTTACGACGTACAAACGAAATTTCAAGACTTTTTCAACCCCTGACTTGTTTGATTGCCTTTTTTATGTTGAGTGAACGTGTGAACGAGCTACTCGAAAAGGGAAATTTTTCGGAGAAAAAGAGATTTTCAGCCATTAAAATGTATTTTTTCAGTATTAAAATGGAAATATTCTCTTTTTTGGATATTTTTACAAAAAATTTATTATCAGGGCAACCAAAATTATGTGTTTTTTTTTCATTGAAATATTCCTGAAGACATGTAAAAATACGTGTTTTTTCAAAATCCAACGAAAAAATGGCAGTTTGAACAAAAATAGGGAAAAATTCAAAGGGGAGGGGTTTTTGGCGAAAAATGATGTCAATTGTACGTAAAATTAAAAAAATTCTACTATTATTTTGTAACTAGAAGGAAAATCGAGGTCGAAAATTTTCGCAGAAAATGACATTCAAAAGCTTAAATTTCATCGTTTTTCCAAATTTTCAGTCGTTTAGAGGAGGTTCAAATCCTTAGCAGCCCTCCCTTGAAAATCGCAAAGATTATCAATTTTTTCAATTTAAAAATCAAAACATGAAAAAATAATTAAATTACAATTAAATTTTTTTAATTATTGAAATTTTGGTTGAAATGTCTGAATTTTGAGTGAAAAGCTTAATTAGTGGTTTGGTGTACAGTTGAACCGAAGAATGCCCATTCTACACAAATCAAAATCTTATCTAATATCAAGATTGTTATTTCCAAAAAAAAAATCACCAAACAAAAATAAAATTTTCAAAAACTGCAAATTCCATTCAACAATTGAATTTAAAATATTTTTTGCATAATTTTCATAAATTAAATGATTGTCATAAAATAAAAATTTTCCAGTTTTGATAAAATTTTCGGAATTGAAATGCCTGCCAAATAGTTCATAAGGAAATAAACCTAAAATGTAGGAAATTTTGCAAAACTTCAATAATAAATACGAATATGAGTTCCAAAATTGACAAACAACAATGTAACACCATATTTTGACCTCTCAATTAGTAGATATCTCACAACTGTGTAAAAAGTCTTCAGATTAAATTGTATTTTGAGTCATGAGATCAATTTTTTCAAAAATCAATGATTTAGAATACCATAATGAATTTCAAAAAAATTAGTCATCTTTTGTTGAAATATGAAAAAAATGGTAGAAAAATACATTTGAGTGTGATATTTATAGTTTATCTGACATTTTTCACTTTTTAGCAGAATGTCCTCGAAACCAAAGTAGAAAATCATTCATTTGTTTGAAAATTAAGAAAAATACTCCCCCCCCCCTTTCATACTACTCACAAAATTTGAAAACATAGGATATGCTTTTGCTCTTCGTTTTATTTCCAAATAATTTCTATGCATCAAGCTACTCACTTTTTTTCTAATTCAAATTTCAAAAAGTTTGTGTTTGTTTGACAAAATGTCTAAAAATTGCATTATTTCTATAATTTTCTACTTTCACGAAGGCAGTAAAAATCTGAAAAAATTTTCAAGTTCAAAAAAGTCTGACAAAATATTTAAAATTTAATTTTCAAAGTTCAAAAAGTTCAAATTGATTGTCTGACAAAATGTCTAAAATTTGGAATGAATTATAAAATTTTTCAAGTTCAAAAAAGCAAATAAGTCTTAAAATTTTTCCAAGTCCGAAAAAGTCTGACAAAATGTCATAAAGTAAATTTCTGAAACTTTCCCAGTCCGAGAAATCTGCCTTAGAAAATGTGAGATAGTTACCCTAATTTTTAAAATTTTCCAAGTCCAAAAGTCTGACAAAATGTAAAAAAATTAGAGTGAATTCTAAATTTTTTTAGTCCAAAAAGTTTGAAGTGTTTGTCTGACAAATCTGAAATTTTCCAACGCCAAAAAAAAAGTAAAAATCTTAAATTTTTTCCAAAGTCCAAAAAAATCTGACAAAATGTCTAAAAATCAGCATCATCTCAAAAATTTTCCATGCTCAAAAAGCCATTTAAAATCTGAAAATTTTTCCAAGTACAAAAAAGTCTGACAAAATGTCGGAAAGTTACCCTAATTTCTAATAATATTTTCAGAGTCTTAAAAGTCTAAAGTGATTTCTGACAAAATGCCTAAAAGTCATCATTATTTCTAAAATTTTCAGAGTCCAAAAAGTCAATGGAAATCTGAAAAATTTTCTTGGTCCAAAAAAGGCTGACAAAATGTCTAAACGAGGGGGGGATCGAAAGCATATCGGTCGTTTTTTGCGGTTTTACTCATCGATAAAGCATATCCTATGTTAAAATTTAGGTTATTTATTTAAAACACATTGAATTTTCTGGCCAAACTAAGGGTCCTACGAATAAAGTGAAAGAGAGGAAAATTGTATAGTTTAAAATTCTCTTTCTCCCATGACCTTTTAATTCTTTTTTTAGAGGGCTTCGTTTTCGAGATTTTTGCAGCCAAAAGTCGTTTCATTTTTGAAATTATCTAAATTTTCCAAAAACATGGATTTTCTGGCCGAACTAAGGGTGCTTCGAAAAAAGTACAAGGGATGAAAATTGTAGAGCTCGAAATTCTCTTTCTCCTCAGAGCTATTATTTCTTCCCAAGGAGCTTGGTTTTCGAGATTTTAGCAGTTGAAGTGTTTTTTTTTTCATTTTCAAAACCGTCGACTTGATCAATAAGCCACCCTGTATATCTGCATAATTTTCTCTCGAAAAAATGAAGAGGTCACCTCTAAAATTGGTTCAATTTCGGACCTTCGGTGTATCTTTCAAATTCAAATTCACGATAAATTACTTAGTTGCCACGAGTGAACGATCACGTCCCTTTCGCGTTATTTTTTTAATTGTTTATTATGATAATGTGGTCGTTATCTTGGCAAAAATATAAATGATAATACTCGTATTTGTCGCCTCCGCTGTATGTTATATACCGCCAAGACGATGAATTTAAAAGAGAGACAGAGCAACGGTATCGATATCTACATTTCGGTATTTTACGACTATTATCGACCAAGTTTGTATGTTGTACGAGAGAATATCCCATTCGGTATCCTTATCAAAATATGCACTGTAATTGTACGAGTACGAGTATACGAGTACATAAAACCAACCTAATTATAATTTGATAAACAATACGCGCGGCACGCGATAACCGTCGATAAGAAGAATGCGTGATAAATAATTCATCGTCGTCGTATATTACGAATAAACGTATTCGATAGGCCCCGAAATTATGTATACGTACGTTAATAAAAGACCTAGGTACTTCCATAGTATCTCAGCTTTAATTGATGTCTCTCTAACTGCACTCGAATTGGTATTTCTAGGTATCTAACCATCTCACAAATCTAGGTACGTGGTTTCTCTCACAAAAGAATCACAAATAATACGCTGCATACTCTCGATGCGGACTATAGCTAAATTTCATACAAAGATGCGTAATTCTCGAGACGTGTCGTACATTCGATATAATAGAACCAGGATGATGCATTTATTAGAATAACCGCAGCGGCGATAGTTTTTTAAAAATATCCCATACGAATGCTCGGGCTTCGTCAGCTCGCGTATAGTAGGTATTTCGAAGATTATAAGACCGACGAGGACGAAGGAACCGAAAAGAGAAAAATCTATGCCAGTAAAAAACGAACACTCGGCTTATATGGCCAATCTTCTGGTCATTAATATGCGCCACGTATCGGTTGAAATTATCCTAAACATTCTCGTTAACCGTAGTTTAAAAAATGAAATTACCGTAAAATGTTAAATAAGCTCTTTAAAATATAATTACCCTTAGTACGAGAAGCGACGAAATACATTCGGATGAAAGAAATCGCGCCTGCGCCATTTTCTCGCCATATATAATGACGTTTACGACAAATAGATTTTCAAAGATGAGCCGCAGGTGACCAGAATTTCTAATGCTCGAGTCTCATTTCACAAACGTATACGTATTTACACGCACACACACACTCGCAACCTCCCAAGACCTCAAATTCCTTTCCATATTGATATCTACGCAGCCAAATCCATCCATCCGTTCGATTAATTAATATTTATGCTATAAAATAATCCACCTTATGCCTCGTGATGTGAACAAAAACGCATACACGATGCTGACGTACGCAGGTATCTACACAATGCCGCACAATCATAAATTTATTGATGAAAATCTCTTCCTATTTGAACTCCTTCTCATCCCTTTCCCCTAGATATTCTCACATCTGTAGTTGATTTCGAACAAAAAGTGTTTTTATCAGTCGACTGTTGAGTATTCCGATGGTGTAAATTTATCGAACGACCGATAATGAAATATTGATTAATTTTTTTCCCGCTCTTCTGTGTGTTTCAGTTATCGCTGCATCGATAAGCAAAATATCGACGGTGACGAGCCATACTCGGATAGGAAACTTATGATTCATCATGAAGTGGTCGCAACTGCTTTGCCAAAGATTCCTAAAAGGTATTTGCATGTAGGTTTCGACAGTTTTTATATACATTCTACGTACATCGTGTTTTGCATGTGCTTTTTAAAAGGAGGGAGGAAGACTTCCCCTTTATTATTAGATTTGAGGTGATTGAAGAAGAGGATGAAGACGATGAGAGTAGAGTAGCAAGATGGTGATTCAAGGGATTAAGGTTTGGCGAGGAAAAATTTTATGTAGATTGAAAAAATAATATTTCAAAATGAGCAAATTTATCAGGTAAGCTATGAGTGAAGCAAGGGAGGGAATTTTGGAAATTTTTGCGAAAGAAAGCCCACAAAATCTGAAATTTCATTATTTTTTCCAACTTTTCATTTGGCATGGGGGGAAGGGTCTACACTACCTGAAAACAAAGTTAATGTTACGTTTCAGTTTCAGTTACTTTGATGCTAGGGTTCTGTTTCAGTCACAATAACGTTACGTTTCCGTTTCATTTACGTTAATGTTATGTTTCTGTTTCAGTTACACCAACGTTATGTTTCTGTTTCAGTTACTTAAATGTTATGTTTCTGTTTCAGTTATGTCTACGTTACATTTCCGTTTCAGTAACCTTTACGTTATGTTTCTGTTTCAGTTATGTCTACATTACGTTTCTGTTTCAGTTACGTTAATGTTACGTTTCTGTTTCTGTTACTTAAATGCTACGTTTCTGTTTCAGTTATGTCTACGTTACGTTTCTGTTTCAGTTAAGTTAATGTTACGTTTCTGTTTCAGTTGCGTTAATGTTACGTTTCTGTTTCAGTTACTTAAATGTTATGTTTCTGTTTCAATTGTCTACATTACGTTTCTGTTTCAGTTACTTAAATGTTATGTTTCTGTTTCAGTTATGTCTACATTACGTTTCTGTTTCAGTTACTTAAATGTTATGTTTCTGTTTCAGTTACGTTAATGTTACGTTTCTGTTTCTGTTTCTGTTACTTAAATGCTACGTTTCTGTTTCAGTTATGTCTACATTACATTTCCGTTTCAGTTACGTTGACGTTATGTTTCTGTTTCAGTTATGTCTACATTACGTTTCTGTTTCAGTTACGTTAATGTTACGTTTCCGTTTCAGTTGCGTTAATGTTACGTTTCTGTCTCAGTTACTTAAATGTTATGTTTCTGTTTCAGTTATGTATACGTTACATTTCCGTTTCAGTTACGTTGGCGTTATGTTTCTGTTTCAATTATGTCTACATTACATTTCTGTTTCAGTTACGTTAATGTTATGTTTCTGTTTCAGTTAAATCAGCTGACCACTTTATAAAAATTTTTAAAATCAAATGTCACAATTCCTGAATATTTTCCAAACACAAAAAATTGATTGAAATCTGAAAATTTTTCCAAGTCTAAAAAATCTAAAATAGCCTAACAAAAAAAGTCTGAAAGTCAACGTGATCTCTGAAATTTTCAAAGTCCAAAAAGTCAGTAGAAAATTGGAAATATGAAAATTTTTCTAAGTCAGCATCATAAAAATTGTCGAAAATTGTGCAATGGGCCAAAAAATCATGAGATCTGCCAAAAATCTCGTAGAAATTGTAAAAATTTTCATAAAAATCGTTTAAAAAAAGTAAAATTTTGAATATTCAACGCTAATATCTTTCAGAACGTGGCTTTTAGATTTTTTGCCAGAAAATCTGTGACGTGTCTGTCTGTTCGTAACGTTGACATTTTCAACTTTTAGACATTTTGTCAGAATTTTTGAAGCTTATACAATTTTTGAATATGCAACCGTAATATTTTTTTATGAAATTTTTTGAAAAAGTCTAAAATGACCAAAAAGATGATTTTTACCTTGAAATGATAATTTTGACTACAACGGTTTTAATCAAAAATGGCAATTTTTATTTTGAAATGACAGTTTCGACCTAAAAAATTACAATTTTGGCAAAAAAGACAGTTAAATTTGACCAAAAATGACTGTAAATTTTACTTTGAAATGACAATTTTTACCAAAAATAACGATTTGAACCAAAAATAACGATTTTTACCTTGAAATGAGAATTTTTACCAAAAATGACTCTTTCCACCTTGAAATGAGAATTTCGACATAGACTGACAATTTTGACAAAAAATGGCAGTTTGAACTAAAAAATGAAAAATGGCAAAATATAATGATCTTGACAAAAAAATGACAATTCTGACTAAAACTGGTATTTTTTACAAAAAGTAATGATTTTGACCAAAAGTAACAATTTTTACCCTGAAATGACCATTTTTGCTTTTAAATGACAATTTTATGAAACATAAAAATTTTGAACATTCTAACTATTTCTCAGAAGGTGACTTTTGAAAAATCACTAGGATTTGCTAGGCAAGGTAAATTGTTTCACTTTACAGCAAATTTGTTATATAATTTTGAGAGTTTTCCACACTTTTTATTAGGTTTAGTTTCTTTTTTCCCTCAAATTTTATAATAGGTAATAGGATGTGCTTTTGTTCATTAAATTTTTCAGATCCATAAATATGTGATTTTTGAAATTTTCTTGAAATTTTTCAAGTTCAAAAAGTCATTTGAATTTTGAAAAATTTTCCAAGCTCAAAAATGTTAGACAAAATATCCAAAAGTTATTTTAACGGATTCTCAGTGAATTTCGTAATGGTATTTTTTTTTAAATTTTCGAAATCCAATTCCAAGTACAAAAACTTAGTAGAAATCTGAACATTTTTTCCAATTTTCAAAAAGTCTGACAAAAAAGTTCAAAAAACCTGACAGAATGTCTAAAAGTCATCAGCATTACTTCTGACTTTTCTAAGTTCAAAAAGTAAATATAGGTAAATCTAAAAATTTTTCCAAGTCCCAAAAAAGTCTGACAAAAGTTAGCATTATTATCTCTGATATTTTTCAAGTTCAAAAAATCTATGGAAATCTGAAAATTTGTTCAAGTCTAAAAAAGTCTGGCAAAATGTGTAAAAGTCATCGTAATGAAATTTCGGATTTTCGTTACGATGACTTTTAGACATTTCTTCAGACTTTTTTGGACTTAGAATAATTTTCACAAAGTCCAAAAAGTCAATGAAAATCTGAAAATTTTTCCAAGTTTAAAAAGAAGAAGTCTGCCTTACAAAATGTCAGAAAGTTGCCCTGATAGATTGATATCTAAAATTTTCCAAGTTCAATTAATCGAAATTGTTTGTATGACGAAATGTCTAAACGTCAATTTCTGAAACTTCACCAGTCCGAGAAGTTTGCCCCAGAAAATGTTACCCTAATTTCTAAAATTTTCTATATTTAGAAATTCTAAATTGTTTGTTTGACAAAATGTCTAAAAATCAATATTATCTCTGAAATTTTGCAAGTCTAAAAAGTCAATGGAAATCTGAAAATTTTTCCAAGTCCAAAAAAATATTACAAAGTGGAAATTTTCACAAAAATTAGCAAAAATAGGTCTACTGTAAAAACCGTAAAAAAATCATGAAATCCATCAAAAATATTGTAAAAACTGCTTGAATTTTCACGAAGCATCCCAAAATTTTCATTTTCTATCAACATTTTTGAGTCATTTTTGCTGATTTTTTATGAAAATTTGTGAATATGGCAACTTTTTTATGGTACTTCAACCTCTTTTACAACTTTTTTGACCTTTGGAACAGATTTTTCACTGATTTTGATAAAAATTGAAGCAATTTTAATAGGATTTTTGACGGTTTCCATCTACTTTCAACTGCTTTTACAACATTTTAAGTGATTTTTCATAGAAATCTGAACCATTTTAACATAGGGTACGTTTCCTACGATTTTTATGAGTTTTTGACAGTTTTGACAATATTTTCACCAATTTCTGTAAAATTTTTAACAATTTTAGTACCATTTTTGACGTTATTCGTAATTTTTTTTGGCCATTTTGATCATCGTTTTAACGATTTTTATGAAAATCTGAACAATTTTTACAGTTTTTGCCATTAATTTGTGATTTTTTGATTAATTAGGGACTGCTACGATATTTTTACCAGTTTTAATGACAATTTCATTAATTTTTCAAGATTTTCGACAATTTTCATGATTTTTTGACCGTTTTTACATTATTTTTGACAGTATTTATGGAAATTTGCAACGTTCTTGCAAGATTTGAACTACTTTAGCAACATTTTTAATCATTTTCATTGAATTTTGTTTCTTGATTTGTGACTAGTGGGCTCTGAGAAGATCAGAAATTCAACAGACACTTCAGATGACCTTTAATTTAACTTAAAATGAAGTGCTCGAAATCTCTGAAATTTTCCAACTTGAAAAAGTCATCTGCCTATCTTTTTTTTTTGCAAACATTTGTTAATAGAAAATGCTTACAACATTCTAGCTCTCCCCGGATGAAAAATAACAGTAGAAAAAAGGATCAAAATTGCACTGAAGTACATATTTCATAAACCAACTATAAATATTGCAAGATAAGTTTCGTTTTCGTTTGGAAAAATAGTACACCTAAACCTACCAATCAGTCAAGCGCTAAATACATACAAGCTTGCATTATGCATCTATACTGGGCAATTGGTATAGGTAACGATTTGTATGTAGGTCAAAAACATGATATTTGTGAACATTTTATAAAAATAACGTACCAAATGTTCCGATAATTCATGCCACGCATTATTTTCGAGTGCAATATAAGTAAGTAATTATTACTTTACACGTGAGCACTTGGAAATGATAATGGGCTTATCACGGAAACGTTACCGCACCGCGAAGCTGATAATTTCAACGAAATATTTCACCTTTTTTTTCCAACCGTATCACTTGATTTACAATTTCTGTTTTTTTTTTTTCATGCGCACATTTCAAAGCGAACGTGTATTTTTTCGTTACGTCATTGCAGCTGGTATTGTTTGAAAAATCGTATTTTTTCGAAAATTGTCCTATTTTGGGGATTTGTAGATCAGCTGCTAAGTGCCACAATGAGCTAAAATTTTGTAAGGGTCAAGTTTTCAAAAATTGGCAAAATCTAAAACTTTCGATTTTTTTCAACTCGGC
Source organism: Pseudococcus longispinus (assembly GCA_900064475.1). Taxonomy (NCBI): domain Eukaryota; kingdom Metazoa; phylum Arthropoda; class Insecta; order Hemiptera; family Pseudococcidae; genus Pseudococcus; species Pseudococcus longispinus. The sequence continues at coordinate 10,290 of FIZU01004572.1, forward strand.
CCTAATCTAGCATAATTCTGACAGCTGGTAAATTCACCTAAAACATAATTATCGTGCTATTTACGACGAATGATTCGAACTACCGTTCAACGTAACGAACCAAGTTTGCAAAACATCTTTCCGTAATTTACATATTTTAACGTTTTCGAGATTAAAATAATTGTCCATAAAATCTGAAAGGGGGAAAAAAAACGTGAAAATGTTCGAAAACTTTGAAATTCGTTAAAACCGAATAAATCATCGAGAAACAGTAAACAATAAATACGTTTGGTAAATAAAAATCGGCTAGTGTACAAAATCGTCGAAAGAATTGAAATTGGCCAAAGTGGAAAAAATTTCAGTTTATCGAATCGTAAAAAAAATTGTGAAATTGATAAGTACGTGCGTAAATAAATCGTTAAAATTGTCGAGTGCTCGAAACTGATTGAAAATACCATAGCAGAGTTGAAGGAATGGAAAGAAATGAATGGGAAGGGTTTTGGACGAGAGAGGCAAGAGGGAAATCGGTTAAGACTGCGAGCTCGTGTGCTCTCCTTACGTCACCATCGCTTATTCATCATTTCATTGTTTGGTCATTGATAATAAACCATTAAAAAAACTCACTTTTCGCGACGCTATATGTCGTATAAATCGCATACTTCATTTTTCGAAGGGGTACCACATGGTATTATGGAAATAAAAGGGGTTTCGTAGATTAGACGCACTCGTGTATGAAAAATATTCTCGAAGAAATTACATATTTCAATTTGCAAATTTCAGGTGGGATTCATTGTTCGAAAACGAAGCCAGCAGAGATATGGAATTCGTGGTCGGACCCGAATGGGACCAATGGAGGTTCCCTGCTCATCAAGCGGTAATGTGCAACAATGAGGTTTTTCGAGCCATGCTTGAAGGCCCGTTGGCCAACAACGAGAAAACCATCGTTATCGAAGACGTAGACGGAAGAGCGTTTAATCTTCTTTTGAGGTGAGTTGACAAATTATCTTAGGCGCGAATCTGCGACCGAGTAACTAGTTGTATCGAACGTGAAAAGCTCTTTTAACACGAATGGAGAAGAGGTTTTGTCATAAATAAAAGGTTTATTGATACGTGATATATTGCCGAGCCGAAAAAAGAACTACACGTATTTATCCATAAATTAACATAGCATTACCATAATTAACGTTTGTTTGCGAATTAACTGTATTAACAAATATGTCATGTGTCAACATCGGGAAATCGAAGAGAATTTCAAAGAGACCGATTTGTCTCGTATTTTGTACCTATAGACATCAATTGTGCTTGCGTCCTTTTTTTTTACAAGTTTTATTTTCCTTACAAATTCTGGTGTTTGTTTTGTGGTATTGATATTTTTTTTTTGCTCGGGGTTGTTTCATTGGTCGAGGATTTATCAATGAAGATATGATCGGTTATTAGTGTTGAAAAAAGTATGATTAGGAAGGGGAAACCGTGTAAATAGCTGAATTATATTAGCATAGGATATTGTTTTGCTGTTCAAAATCTGTTCAAAATTTTTGATGTCTTCAAGATCTCTTCAAAATCCCAATCTCTAGAAAATCTGTGCAAAATATTTAAAAAATCTCTTGAAAATCTCTAAAAAATTTCTAGAAATTTTCAAGAAATTTCCTAGTAGAGAATCCCTGGAAAACCCTTATCTCTGGAAAATCTCATGAAAATCTCCAGACTATCTCTTAAAAATACTGATATTTAGAAAATCTTTTCAAAATCTCAATCTCTAGAAAATCACTTCAAAATTCATTGAAAATCCCGATTCATAGAAAATCTAATCTCTAGAAAATCGCTAGGAGAAAATGTCTAGAAAAAGCTCTAAAAATTCTATTGAAAAGCTCTAGAAAAGCTTTCAAAATTTCAAGAAAATCTCTTTTTAAAAAAACTGTAGAAAAATCTCTGTAAAATCACTAAGGAGATCTCTAGAAATTCTATTGAAAAGCTCTAGAAAACCTCTAGGAAAATTTCTAGAAAAAATCTTGAAAATCTCTAAAAAAAATTCTAGAGATTTTCTAGTAGAGAATCTCTAGAAAATCTCATAAAAATCTCCAGACTATCTCTTAAAAATATCGATATTTAGAAAATCTCTTCAAAATTCATTGAAAATCCCAATTTATTGAAAATCTATATCTCTAGAAAATCACTAGTAGAAAATGTCTAGAAAAAAAAGCTCCAGAAATTCTATTGAAAAGCTCTAGAAAAGCCCTAGAAAATCTTTTCAAAATCTCTAGAAAATCACTAGGAAAATCTTTAGAAAATGCCCACAAAAATCTCCAGAAATTCTATTGAAAATCTATAGGAAAATTTCTAGAAAATATCTTGAAAATCTCCAGACTATCTCTTAAAAATATCGATATCTAGAAGATCTCTTCAAAATATCGATATCTAGAAAATCTCTTCAAAATCCATTGAAAATCCCAATCTCTAGAAAATCTATCTCTAGAAAATCACTTGGAAAATCTCTAGAAATTCTCTTGGAAATCTGTAGAAATCTCTAGAGAAACCTCTAGAAAACCTCTAGAAAATGGCCAGAAAAATCTCTAAAAATTCTATTGAAAAGCTCTTGAAAATCTCTAAAAAATTTCTAGAGATTTTCTAGTAAAGAATCCCTGGAAAATCTCGATCTCTGGAAAATCTCATAAAAATCTCCAGATAATCTCTTTAAAATATCGATATCTAGAAAATCTCTTCAAAATATCAATCTCAAGGAAATCTCTTCGAAATCCATTGAAAATCTCAATCTCTAGAAAATCTATACTTCTAGAAAATAACTAGGAAAATCTCTAGAAATTCTCTTGAAAATCTCTAGAAAAACAAAATTCATCTCTTCAAAAACTCTTCATAATTTCTTCAAAAAAATTTTTCCATTTTTCGTGCCCATTTTTTGGTCTATTTTTCGTGTGCATAAATTCGGTCACGGAATTCCTTGATGATGACTTTCACATATTTTGCCAGACTTTTAAAAAAATTTTCAATAGTTTGAGAGACGACCTCTGGAAAATCTCTTAAAAATCTCCAGACTACCTTTTAAAAAATACCTAGAAAATCTCTTCAAAATCTCAATTTCTAGAAATTCTGTAGAAAATCCCCAAAAAAATCTCTTCGAAAAATTTCGGCCAATTTTCGTGCACATTTTTTGATCTATTTTTTGTCTGCATAAAATTCATTAACGAAATATGTATCATCTAATCAATAATTTCTCTTGTTTCTTTCCACAGATACATGTATGGCCAAAAAGTCGAATTCAGAACCTATGATCAAGCGTTGGCCACCATCTACGCAGCCAACAAGTACATTTGTCCCGAGCTGGTGAAAACCTGCGTCATTTACCTAGACAAAGAAATAAATAACGAAACTGTCATCTTCATCTATCGTCAACTACGGTTATTCGCATCCACCTTCGACAACTTACCACTAGATAAACCCTTCGACATACCTACTGCTCCACCCGAAGAAGACGAAAAGGGTAATCCGATCCACCCCACCAGGGTGCAAAATGATCAAAGTGGAGCGCTCATGACTCGTTATTGTTCTTCGTTGCTGTATAATTGTCTGCATTATATGGATACCAATGCCGAAGTTTTATTGACCACTGATGCTCTGGAAGATCTAAATCAGAGCCAGTTGCACGATATCGTGAAGCGAGATACTCTTCGTAAGTATTATGACTTTTGAACTTTAGATATTTCGGTTTAGTTGGTAGTTGATGCGATTAATTTGTCCAAATTACGCGTGTAGTCTTCATTACGGGGTCTAAAAATAACCGGTTCGTCTTGATTAACCGGTTAGAAAAGAAAAACTGGTTCAAATTAACTGGTTTTCCATGATTAACCGGTTCCAGCCATCATTAACTGGTTTGATGCGATTAACTTGTCCAAATTACGCGTGTAGTCTTCATTACGGGGTCTAAAAATAACCGGTTCGTCTTAATTAACCGGTTAGAAAAGAGAAACCGGTCTAAATTAACTGGTTTTCCATGATTAACCGGTTCAAATTAACCGGTTAGTCACGATTATTTGGTACAAAGTAACAGGTTTGCTAAGATTAACCCGTCCAACACAACCGGTTGGCCATGATAAACCAGTTGGATGCGATTAATTTATCCAAATTAACTGATTAGCCACCGTTAATTGGTTCAAATTAACCGGTTCATCATAACTGACTGACCAAATGAACCAATTAAGCTGGTTGACACCGTTAACCTATCCAAACTAACCATTTCCCCCTAATTAACCGGTTAAACCGATTAACCTAATCGAATTAACCGGTTTGCCACGATTCACCGGTTCAAAGTAACCGGTTACTCACGATCATCTGGTCTAAGAACCAATTAGCCACAATTAAGTGGTTTGACATCGTTAACCTATCCAAACTAACCAGGTTTGTCAGGATATACTGGTTATTACCGATTAACCTTTCCAAATTAACTGGTTTGTCACGACTCGCCAGTCCAAAGTAACCGGTTAGTCACGATTACTTGGCCTAAATTGACCGGCTAACCGGTTACATACGATCAACCAGTCTGAAGAAACCGGTTTTCCATGATGAACCAGTCCAAATTAACCGGTTCACCATGACTGACCGATCCAAATGAACCAATTAGCCGCATTTAAACGGTTTGACACCTATAACCTACCCAAACTAACCATTTTTCCCAAATTAACCGGTTAATACCGATTAATCTAATCAAATTAACCGGTTCGCAACGATTCACCCGTTCAAAGTAACCGGTTACATACGATTAAACAGTCTGAAGAAACCGGTTTTCTATAATGAACCAGTCCAAATTAACCGGTTTATTATGACTGGCTGACCCAAATGAACCAATCAGTCGCAATGAAGCGGTTTGACACCACTATTCTATCCAAACTAACCAGTTTGCCGGTTGATACCGGTTAACCTTTCCAAATTAACTGGTTTGTCACGGCTCGCCTGTCCCAAGTAACCGGTTAGTCACGATTACCTGCCCCAAATTCACCGGCTAACCGGTTACATGCGATTAACCAGCCTGAAGAAACCGGGTTTCTATGATGAACCAGTCCAAATTAACCGGTTTACCATGACGACTGATCCAAATGAACCAATCAGTCGCAATTAAGCAGTTTGACACATCTATTCTATCCAAACTAACCAGTTTGCCGGTTGATACCGGTCAACCTTTCCAAATTAACTGGTTTCTCACGACTCACCAGTCCAAAGTAACCGGTTAGTCACGATTATCTGGTCTAAATTTACCGACTAACCGGTTGCATACGATTAACCAGTCCAAAGAAACCGGGTTTCTACAATGAACTTGCCCGAATTAACCGGTTTGCAATGATTAACCGACCCCCAAATCCAAATGAACTGATTAGCCTCAATTAACCGGTTAGATGATGTGTAGATACGATTAACCTTCCCAAGTTAACTGATTAGCATCGATTAATTAGTCTTGAGTAGGTAACCGGTTTGCCCAAATCATTCAATCAACCAGTTTGATGCGATTAATCTGTCCAAGTGAACCGGTTCGTCAAGATCAACTCTCTAAATTACCCTGTCAGGCACCATTATCAGGCACAGATTGAATGATTTCATACGATTAACCGGTTAGATGTGAATAACCGGTTCGAATTAACCGGTTTATCACGATCAACTGGTTAGATGCGAATAACCAGTCCATCCGATGCTATTTATACGTATAAAATCAACCTATATCTTTACTGTTTCTCCTTCCAAACCCAATTATTCTAATTTTTAATTCTATTACTGCAGGAATCAGCTCGGAAATAGTGTTGTACGACGCCCTAATGCGCTGGTGCATTCAACAATGCAAACGATGCCAATTGGAACTCACTAGTCAGAATTATCGTCGAGTGCTCGGCGACGAACTCATCTTCAGCGTGCGCTACCTGCTAATGACCGAAAATCAATTCGTCTCCGGACCGATGCAGAGTGGACTTTTGCACGACGCCGACATAGCCATTATTCTAGGATCCATACAAGGCTACAATTTGAACTACGCGGCGTCTCTGAATCTATCAACAGCCGTGTTCGAATCATTGGCCAAACCACGAAGTGAAGAAATCTCATCTCCTATTCCGTTGAGCGATCGTAGTCGCAGAATAGTCGCTCGTAACTTGAAACTCGCAGCTTCCAAGAAGAAGAAAGAGAAAAAGAAGCGAACCCAATTGGACGACGACGAAGTACCTGAGAGTAAATGTCTTAATTATACCATGAGTATATTATCCACCTTATTCGATTGATCGAGAAAACTCGAATACAGTACAGTTTTCTTTTTATTTTTCATTACCTACGTTACATAAATGCATAGTACACACCAGAGCCCTGCACGGGTGATTCAATTAGAATCGCCGGGTACACCCGTTCTAAAAC
>FIZU01004576.1:0-48201 GCA_900064475.1 Pseudococcus longispinus
AAAATCGTTTCCCAGGCTCCCTAAGCTATGAAACGAACTTCTATTTGATTTTCAGCCATTTGCCCCTAATCAAACTGATTTGGCAAATGCCGAGGAATCCGGGCTCTAGTAATCACCTTAGTATTTCCGTCAATGCTTTCTTAAAAGTACAGGATTGATCCACCGTCTATTTATACCTATGTAATAATTTGATATAGTGTTGACTTACCGATACGAGCAGTATGACATCTTTCAACAAGTAGGTATAAGTTTCTTCATCTGAAAAAGGTTTCATGGAATTCTTCCACTGAAATCAGTCGAATAAAAATATTCCAATGTTATTAGGATTTCAAGCAAGAAAATTGCAGATCGATTGCTACAAATTTAAATCAACATTATTTTAGAGGGGGCTAAATAATTGAAAAACGAAGAAATGAAATTTTCTTCGACATCTTCGACTCGAATTACAAATGCAAGTATCTAAGAAGACTACAAAAAATACACGCTTTCTTCAAATCCGACAAAAAATGCAACATTTTCATTTGGAAGGGGCAGTGCATTCCTCTTGCTCGTTTATTCCATATTTTTCTTTAAATTTTTTTCCCCGGATTCGAGAATACGAAAAAGATTCATAAGAAAAGTAAGAATCTCCGAAGGGCAGCACACTCTACATTAAATATGCAAATCTAAAAACAAACTGTTGGTATTTGTAAACTATTTACACACGGCATGGCACCTGAAAACTGCTTCTTAATCGAACAAGTTTGAAACACAATTTTCTTCACGAAAAGTTCCATAAATCAATACTCAACGTCAACTTTTCGAGAATGACATCAAAACTACGATGTACTCAGATTTAACCACGCAGACAAATCATAGCTATTACCAACTCGAAAATTTATGTTCTTCCTGGTTATCTGAAAAGTATTCGGTGACGATAGGATGCGTGAAGATGATGCTATAAATATGGTCAAAGAATCGCTTCTTTAATCGTCTTATATCCCATACCTTTGCAAGAGGACACAGAGGAATAGTTGGACGACGCTCGTAAATTTTCAACCGCAGAGGAAAATTTCATACTTACAGATGTAAGTATGGTAGGTATGCTACAACGACAAGACGCGACGAATACGTAGACGTACAAGTACACGACACATACTATACTAATATGATTAATGTGTTATAATTTTACGTAACATTGCCAATGGAAATTGCTCATTTGCGGAGACAGGACGCGCGGTTGGGGCGAACTTTCGCGCGCCAGCTCGAGCTCGCGGTCACTCATTTTATAACTATGTCAAATAAGGCTAATTTCGTAATAAACATTCCGAATACATAAATAAGATTTATTTCGCCGAGTCCATATTCACGCAGAGAGAATTGCTTTAAACACAATTATATTACACGTTGAGTGTTTCTATATGAATAAAAGCACCACACAGCCGTAGCATTTATGTACTAAAAGCCGCCACCATATACTAATGATTTACAACTCGACTTTGAAAAGAGCAGTTTGCTATCGGTAGCCACCTGCAGCTCGCTCAGCTGGCGATTATGCTATTTTCTGCCACCCCTTTCTCGTCCGCCGCCTGCCAACCTTCCACAATACAAAAACCAGAAGCATTTTTCTAATGCTTGTAAAAAGCGAAAAAAAAATTATACACATGCGCTAATATCATTTGTGCTGCTCGACGTGTATTACACGATACTAAAAAAAACGTTTATTAGTTTTTATATTCGATATAGGTACCTCATAACGCGTAGAATTTTTTTTACCTGCCATACGTATAGAATGCACCGTTGACGACGCCATCGCCACCACCATCCACTGCCACCGTCACCGTGCCTAGAGTCGGACGGGCGTGGGCGGGCTTCCTTCTGAGTACATCTACATACCTCGCAGATCTTTCTTTCATTGTCCATAGCATAGATAATCGCGATCGTATTATTTTAATTTTACAATTAATCGTCCGCTTCTTTTTCAAACCGACTCGTAAACTTATGGTCGTACTGCGATTACATGTTGTATCTACCTTCACAAAGTGATTTTTCATGGACAACCGTTTTATACGACGTAAATCGCACATAGATACTTAATTGAAAATGCGAACAAAATGTACTCCCATTAAAAATCAATAATGGTGAAATTCCTGTTTCCTCAGATTTCGCAATAAATTAAAAACGTTGTCAGATACCCCTAAAAAAATTTAATATGGTGTCTAACGGATTTTTTTCTTAAATCGATAATTTTCACTACGTTTCTTACTACTTTTCACGAAACCTCCAGAGAACGCTTTTTCAAAAATAGAAAATTACTTGGGTAAAATCTATTCTAAATGGAGGCAAGTCCCCGCCATTTCCATACAACCCATGAAACTAATAAAACATAAGATATGCTTTTACTAGTTGAATTTTTCAAGTCCTTAAAGTCGTAATGTTTGAAATTTTATTGAAATTTTTCAAAGTCCAAAAAGTCATTTGAATTCTGAACAACTCAAAGTTCAAAAGAGTCAGAAAAAATGAGGTTCGTAATGGTATTTTTTTCGAAATCCAATTCCAAGTACAAAAATTCAATAGGTAGAAATCTTAAAATTTTTCTAAAATCAAAAAAGTCCGACAAAATGTTAAAAGTCAGCTTTAGATAAAAAGCTGTTTGACAGAATGTCTGATTTGAACTTTCTTGAAATTTTTCAAGTCCATGAAGTTGAAATTTTCCAAGTCCAAAAATTCATTTGAGTTCTTAAAAATTTTTCAAATCCAAAAAAGTCTGATAAAATGTCTAAAAGTCAGCGTAATATCTGAAATTTTTCAAATCCAAAAAGCCTGGTTGACAAAATATCGGAAAATTACCCTGATTTCTAAAATTTTCCAAGTACGAAAAGTCTAAATAGTTTGTCCAACAAAATGTCTAAAAGTCAGCATTATCTGTGAAATTTTCCAAGTCCAAAAAGTTGATGGATATCTGAAAATTTTTCCAAGTTCGAAAAAGTCTGACAAAATGCCTAAAAGTCATCATCGAAGAATTTCCGGACAAAATTTCGTCAGGTTTTTCGTGGATTTACCCATAGTAAAAGCATATCCTGTGTTAAAACTTTTGTTTTTTTGATTTTTTTCACTACTAGTGTGATAAAGAACATTTACTTTTACAATAAAAACACCGCACTGTGATGAAAACGATATACTGTGACAGCTGTTTCAGTTAATCAACCCTCCTCAGACAAGCACAAAATACCATTAATTGAAATTTTGACAAAATTCACTAATTGTAACGTGGATATGTCTTATGGCTGAGGGTCAGGAAAATTTTTGCGTCACAACATTTTGTTACCTCAGATGACTTCTTGCACTTGAACATTTCGGATTGTCAAAGTGGTTCATATTGTAAAAATTGTTAAAAACTTCATTTTTTGACTGAAAAATGCGATTTTTACGAAAAAGAGATATCATCACAAATTAGCATGGCCTTTTTTAACCGATATTTCAAAAATGCATTTTTCATTAGAATTGATTCGATTCAATTTGTATTGTTCGTAGACAGACTTAAAATACCTCCCTACTCTTCATTTATGTTTTATGAGGTTTTGGACACCCTGTAGAAATAAACGAAATTTGTGACTATCATAACGTCGTGAGAAATCCAATTCCACTGGAGTCAATTCGATACTTTCAGCTAAAAAAAAATTGTATTTATATTGAATAGATACAGGTACCTACTAGAAAAACCTCATAAAGGATAATTATGAATGATAAGTTGAAAATAAATACTAGGTATTCAACAAGTTACTTGTTAAGAACAAAATAACGTTATTGTTCAATAGCCATAACATAATAGGTAAAAACTATTTTGTATGCCCAAACACAATATTTAATGACAATTTTTCAGCGTCTCTTCGATCTTGTCAGTGGACTGATTCCACAAACTATCAAGATTATACACAGCATGTTAAGATACACAAAATACCACCAATTACAACCCATGGAGGACAAGCTACTGCAGTACAAATAAAAAGGGCACCGAATATAGTACCGCTACAGAACGTATTACAACTATCCGAGGATGTAATACTCATTTCACAGCATGTTGATCTTCTTTGACTTCTTTCTGATGTACTCGTTGAATGACGTGGACACTCCATTTCGTACATTATTTCGACGATGTCTCGAGATGAATTACGGATTCTTATTCGTATATCCAACTATGGTTATTTTGAAATCTACGATGTAACAAAAGGAGGTAAAAAAAATGAAAGCGAATGGAAAATTGATCTTAACACTGGAAATTTTGTCCTTTCAAGGATTTACTATATCATTTAATAGAAAGAATAAAAATTTTAGGAAATATTTCAAATTATAGGAAAAAAATTAAAGTAAGTATAAAAAGACTATAGGCAAATTCAGAAGGTATAACATCGGCGTCGGCTTGGATAGGGCGGCTGGTCGGCGGTTGCTGGTCAAAATTTCAATTTGGGAAATTTGGGCCCCTCAAACAGAGAATTTAGGTCCCTTGAAAAAAAAATTCAAAGTTGGAAAAGTAATGAAATTTTAGCTTTTGGACAACTTTTTCTACAAAAATTTTCGTCCTCGCTTCGCTCAGACTCAATAGCACTTGTCATAGCAAAACATGGTACCTAAATATTTTAAAATGTTATGTGAAATTTCAGCTTTTAATTTTTCTTTTCCCAAAAAAGTTATGTAGGTACCTATATTTAAAAAAAAAACTCACTTCTTAAATCACTGTTTGACTACGCGCTACCATTGAGTGACCAAGCGACCAAAAAAACAATACCCACTCATAATTTACTATCATGCATACAACTTTGGCCCTTCCCTTACCAATATTTATTCCAAATTATTTCATTTTTCCAGGTTGTTTCTCGTTCATGTTCCTGTTTTTCCCCCTAAAATTGCAATGGAAAATGGAATGATTTTTTATGTGACTAAGGTAGGAGGGCCCCAAATTGCTTCTCATCGACCAACTTTTTTCATGCCAGGCCGTCGCTGAACAACATATATAAATTATATTAGTAATATGAAAATAAATATATTTACTTACTTCAAGTCGTAAACGAAATAAACAATTTTTCAAATAGGTACCGCAGACACAAGCACTACGTACATTGACAAAAAAAACAATCTAACAGAAAAAATGTTGACAACTGGATAATAACACCACTACGTCCGAATTAAGACAAATGCACGATATGGATTCACTTTTATCGAAGAAAAGGACGGTGGAGGAAGGAGGATGTTCGTTTCATCGAGAATACATTGCGCTATCAGTCCTCGTATAGGGACATAGTCAAAGACAAAGGTCGAATTTTAACTTCCCTTTATCTTTATCGAAAACGAGACAAAAATGTTTAGCACGATGTCGGAATCTGATACTCCTTATCGTGAATTAAAACCGCGATAAATGTCAGATTTGAAAATTTTTCCCATTAAACCACTAGTAAAATTTTGTTGACTTATCCTAACGGCTGGAAATTTTAGTATGGCTTTCTTTGGTACACAGTACAAACCCCCACATTTCTGCTTTCAAGGTTTTTCAGACTTTCAACAGCAATTATTTGGTGAAATGTTTAAGGAAAATTTTTTATTCGCTGTATTTTTTGAACAGGAATGGGTACGTAGAATATTTGTTTAATTTGAATTGATAACAATTTTGGAAAAAATCTACACCCTAGTAGGTAATCATTCTCTCGAAATTTTCATCATTGATTTTCGTGTTGAGATCAAAGTAATAGTGAAAATTTTTCGTTCATCGCTTGCTAGGAACTTTCAGGATGTAATGGGACGAAAAATTTCCTGAAACCAATTTTTGTCAAATAAATAAATAAATAAATAAATAAATAAATAAATAAATAAATAAATAAATTTAAACGTTAAGAAAAAATCTCGCCCCTCGACTCCCCTGGTTGGTTCTGTTTCCATACGATGCATGAAAGTATAAAACATAGGATATGCTTTTACTTTTTATGCAAAGACTTACAAAATGCCTAAAAGTCAGTGTGATCTATGAAATTTTTTTCAATTCTAGAATGTGTAATGTCAATGCCTGACAAAATATCCATAAGTCAGCATGATTTCTGAAAGGCAGATTGACAAAACCAAATCCAAAAAGTCTTATGTCTAACAAATTATCCAAAAAAACAGCATAACTTTTGAAAGGCTGTTTTACAAAATGTAGCTAGCCTAAAAGTTAGGATAATTTATAAAATTTGTTCCCAAATTCAAAAAGTTTAATGTCTGATAAAATATCTACAAGCCAGCATGATTTCTGATTTTTTCCAAGTCCAAAACACTCTGACAAAATGTCTAAAAGTCATCTTCGGAGAATTTCATCTCTTTTTTCGCGGAATTACTCACAGTAATAGCATATCCTATGCTAAAAATATTTCCCATCTTTTTCATCAAAAGCATGTGATTAAATCATTTCATCCTTTTCCAATTAGGCACATTTTTCATTATTCATACTGGTCTAATCAATTCCACCAAACAAACAGGATTAAGCTAGGTCAAATTTTCGAGTGACGAAGATCAGGATCAAATCTACCAAAGATTTCTGCCCTCCAAAAGTTTTGCTGATTTCCTCTAATAAAATATATCTATTCCATGTCCATAAATTTTTCCAAGGATTTGGCTCAAAATAAGATTTCTTCTCCAAGAAGGCAGTTAACTAAATTAAATTACACAAAGTCGTGTCTTTTTTGCACAGACGAATCGATTAGCTTACAAAACATGTTATGATGTAATACACACATTATATCAGCTAATATATCAAATTACATGAAATATCGAACAGATGATGTAAACAAGTACATATTTACAATACAAATTCGATACACGGCGCCTGTGTAGTCACAATGCACCGCAGCAAACAGCCCGAGACCGTCATAATCACATACAAAATACTGCATCATCGGTGTCGCGACTCGCGACAGTCGTAAACTGTCACAAACAGGATTAATCGATCTACTCGGTTAAGAGTTTATCGAGGTTAGACGCTTCCAAAATCTTGGGCAGAGATAATGTTACCATCTGTATTTTGGAAATTATTACTTATTATCGGTTGAAAAATTACTCATCGTATGTTGCACACCCACATCCCACGTGAGTATTAACAAATTACGAAAAAATAGCCGAATATCGAAATCCATCTGCGGCGTGCGAGCTTGTACAGGAACAGTATCTGAGTATGGTTTAGGAGTAAAAAAATCGTATCCCGCGTCGAAAAAAATTACTTTCCGATTTATCGAGCTACGTAGCGCACTCGCGTTCGACGCTCGGCGGCCACCAAACGTCGCGTATATCGCGTCGACCGAATAAAATATTCAAATTGGTTCCAATATTTTAAAATATCCACTTATACGCTCGGGTGATACGCTGCTATACGCGTATGAATTATGTATTATATGCATAAGTGGTACGTTATAAGTTTCATCTTTTTCTTTACTGCCATTTTGTTAATTAATATACACGCGCGTATCCCGTACCGCGTACAAAACAACAAATTATACGCACAATTTATTAACTTCGCGAGCCACTAGGCCACCGTCGTTCTCTCTTACTCGTACTTATTCTCAATGAACGTCCAACGTATTCGTAGTATACCTGTGTATTCGATACAAGCAAATAATTTAAATCTAATTATCGACGATTTTTATTTAAAAAAAGGGAAAAACAGTCTTACATACTAATGCGAGAATGCAAAAATTGTTCGTAAACTTCTTAACGTCCGATAAATGAAAGACTCTCAACATTAATCATCAACTCGAGCTGAACTTTTGCAATGAGGCCATTATGCAAACGGTGCAGTATAATCGTTCGGTGGCAGGCTACATTTGTAGATATTTGTACGCACCTAGTAGATATAGATACTCGAATCGCCGATGTATTTACATGCAGGGGGTCCGAGGAGTACTTGCCAATAGACTAGCTTTACATATGCCCAGATATCGGCATGGAAAAAATGAAATTCAAATATGTTTCCTATCTTTGGAATTGAAGGGGCGAGTGTCTTTAAAAAATAATTTTCAATTGGAATATAATTTACTCGCAACTATGCGAATGGGTAAAATATCAAAACTTGAACAAACTTTCCCCATGATTTTTTATCCAACTTCAAATTCGGAGGGACTACGAACACATCCTTCAACAAAAAAAAATTCGCAATAAAAAATTATTCGTGGAAATGATCACTCGATATAGGAATGGTGACGTCCATCAATTTAGCGTAATGAGATTTCACAATTTCAAAAAGGTTCTTGTAAAAGAGTTTTTTTCAAAATTGAGTAAGGGGTATGATTTAATTAATTTTGAAGAGTAGAATAACATAAAATATTTAGATTTTTTAAAAATTGATCAAAAAAACGGTCTAGAAAAAATAAGCGAGGAAAAGGAAACGAGTTGAAACGAAATTTGAAATGCAGGAAAAACAGTATTAACATCAATAACTTTCAATAGCATAGGATATTCTTAAAAATTTTTAGAACTGCCCAATACACAATGATTACTGTAATTTCAAGATTTACAAGAAATTACCATGTATTACCGAATGGTAATTACGCATTCCTCAATTATTAAGGGCGAGGGGAGAGGTCAAATTTTCCAAAAAAATGAAAAAAATACCGTCAGATTTTGTTTGGTTCATATTGTTTGTTTAAACAAAAACGCTTTTCAATTTTCTGAACTAACAACCAGTAAGAATGCGTACATTTTTCGAATACTTACTGCCCAGATTTACTTTTAGAACTGCCCAAACATGGCACAACTGCCCGTTAGAATAACCTATGTTCAATAGTGCAAAAATTTTCAATTATTTGATGATAATAATTAATTTTCTTCAATTTAAAATCATCAAAACAAGCTAATTTAGCCATTTTCTTCAAGTTTCTTTTCAGACATAAAAGTAAGTAAAATTTTTTTCATTATAACTTATGCAACTGAACCCTTCAAATGATTCCTTGGATTTTAAAAATTTCAGAGATCTCAAATTTTTTACTACCCCCCTCCCCAAATAAAACATATCACCGTCTAAATATCGAAAAAACAAATTATCATCGGGGGTCCAAATGTTGTTCAACTCCAACCACTAATGTCGTCAAAAATCAAGAAATTTAATAAAAATTGTTTAAAATGTTGCAAAAGTAGTTTAAATTTCGTAAGAATTAACGTTGAAAATTTACATAAATATCATCAAAGACATATTCGTAGAAAAAGTGGTGAAAAATTATGAAAATCAGAGAAAAAAATCCCCCCCTGGACTCCTGATGATTTATTAAACGCAAAAAAGTCAGAATTCCTGAAATTTTTCAAGTTCAAAAAATTGTTTGAAATCTGAAAAATGTTCAAGTCCAAGAAGTCTAAAACAGCCTGACAAAATGTCAAAAATCAGCATGATCTCTGAAATTTTTCAAGTCCAAACGGTGAATGGAAATCTGAAAATTTTTTCAAATCCAAAAAAGTTTGACAAAATGTCTAAATCAGAGAGTCGAAGAAGTCTGATAAAATGTCTAAAAGTCAGCGTTAGGTAAAAATCTGTATGGCAATTGGAAAATTCATTTCAATACCTTGAAAATTTTCTAATTCCAAAAATATCTGGCAAAATGTTTAAAAGTCAACGTGATATTTTCTGAAATTTCCCAAGTCCAAGAGGTCTGCCCGGCAAAATCTTTAAAAGTCAACGTGTGGGAATTTTGTAACGTTTTTCGCAAGTTTGTTCATCGCGAATGCGTACGCTATATTAAAACTTGTGAAAATGATTGAAATTTTGAAAGAATTCGGTAAAAACATCGTAGAAGTGATAAAAAAATTACGAATTATTGACAAAAATTTCAAAAATTGTTGAAATTCGCATAAAAACCATTAAAATTATGATAAAAATGTCCAAAAAGTCATAAAAATCGTCGGAAATGTAGTTACAATTGTCTAAATTTCCAAAAAAAAAAAGATGAAAATATTGTAAAAAACCGTCAAAAGATCATTAAAATAGTCAATAATATCGTTACAATTGTAAGATTTCCATATAAATCAATTATAATATTGTAAAAACGGTTAAAAATTCCGTAACCTGTCTTAAATTTTCAAGACAACGAGTGAAAACTTCGTTAAGAAGGTCACAAAAGTTGTAAAGTATCAGAAATTTTGAAAAAGTTTCGAAAATATTTCTAAAAATCGTTGGAAAATGTTGTAAAAGTGGTTCGAATGTCATAAAAACCGCGTAGGCTACCTATGTAATACTTACACCTTTTTTTAAAAAAAATCATAAAAAACACAAAAGCGGTAAAAAACTATGAAAATTTTGAAAAATGTTGAGAAAATGCTCGCAGTTTTTACGATATTTTTGAAAGACTTTTTTCGACCATTTTTTCAATACTTTCACTGATTTTTGTTAAAACTTCGAAAATCATGATTTTCATGAAAATTTAAACAATTTTTACGTGATTTTCGACAGATTACATAATTATGCGGACGTTCTACGAAATTTTTGAAAATTTGTATGATTTGCAAACAATTTCAACAATAAATTTTTGGCAATTTCAACAACATTTTCGATGATTTTCGTGAAAATTCTATAAAATGTTTACGAGAGTTAGACAGTTTTAATAATTTGGTGTACATTTCACGGTATTTCGACCAACTTTTTAAAAATTTCCATAATTTTTATCACGTTTTTAACAATTTTTATGATTTTTTGAAATTTTTACAACGCCCATTTGCATTGATTTGCACGAGTATAAACCGAAATTCTCAATGATGAAAATTAGTACACAAAATGAACGAGGTGCTGGCATTTTTTTTGACGAATCAGCAATACACGATAAGAAAATAACTTGTTATTTTTTACTTTTCGTGAATTTCAGTGTTAGATGACTCAAGTCATCAGTCCATCAACATTTTAAGCACACCCGCAGCAGATTATTTTCAAAAAATTGACACAATTTCCATATCAGTCGGTCAGAATTTCCACCTTCTTCACCTCCCTAAACCAATCTCGTTCTCTGCGCCTTTAGAAGCGGCGCCTCTCCAAGTACAAAGAGTATGGTCGAACGCGCCGCACCGCATTAAACGGCACGTACCTTACGGGCGGCCACTCGCACAACGTGTAATAAAAATTATATTTATGAGAAGTAGGTACGCGTCATTAGTCAACATGTTAGCGATCACCCAAAGATGCCTGTATTTTATTGAAAAATGATATCGACGTGTGTCGTACGGTACGGTACAGTACGGTACCTTCCAATAAAACGATGATTGCTCAAGGTATCAAGTTGCCCGTTTTGTTGCCTTCTCTCTCGCTCCTTCTGCCGACAGGACAGTTCGTATGACCGGCTGGATAGAGAGAAGGACGCGGCGTGCGGCGCTATAACACGTGGGTGGTAGTATTTGATACGCTACAAACGGATTATATTTACATAATGTTATTTTTTTACGATCTTCGCACAAAAAACACATTTTCCTCAACGAGATAACACGCCAGCTCGTGTTTATTAAACTGATTTCGATTCGCTATACCTATTTGTCGTCGTTTGCGGTTGCGACTCGAGTCCTTTACTAAAAAGTATTTAATCGCGTTGTCCGCGGTCAGATAAGGTAAGAAGAGGTGTGACCGGTCGCTTTGGACGTGTTTTTTACAAGTACTTATACGTATAGTCCAAGTCAGAACAGAATCGTAGTTAGCATTTGGTGATCTATACCGTGCGAATTTCGGTTTGGAAATATTTCTCTCAGACCTTCGGGCACTGACAGGGATTTCTATTTCCAGTACTTTCTGCTTGAAAATTTGTTCCGAAAAGACGTTTGTGGCATAACTTGCCCGAATTTGATAATTTTTTCCAATCGTATTTCGCAATACTTAATTTCTTTTGATATGGAAATTTAAAAAAAAATATTATTTATGAAGAAATCGAACAAAAAACAGGTTATACTCGGCAACATTGAATCACTCGATTAGCCTCTGCCTAGTGAAGAGGTGCCACTGCTAGGTACACGGACCAGAGGCGATAAAAATTACCAAACGCGTACAAAGAGCATCGAAAAGGTGACCACTTGACCAATGTCGATGTAATCGAATATCACGACAAGTATTGTAACAAATAAGTAAATGGAAAATACAGATAGGCGCGAACTTACAGCAAATACCGTTACAAGAATTATGTTGCTGGTCGCTGAATTCAGGATTACAGCCTACTCCTACTAGCAAAGAGACGCGCTGACGCACATGCACAAAAATATTCGTGCCTGAATGGTAAAAGCATCGCAGCCTAAACCAGAGCATAAGAAACTAACACAAGAACGAGTATCGAATACGCGCAAATACCAATAAAAAGAAATATCTATCGGTGTGTCGTGGAAACAGACGCGAGTGGCGATAATTGGTAGCTAAATGGTGGAGGAGCTTTGTTATGGAATGGCCTTTGTACCAGACAGCAATGGTGGCTGGCTGGTGTATTAAAGTTGGCCAACAATATAGCGTAACTTAGACAGCAGATAATATTTACAACATAGTTTGCAGCGCAGAGACGTGCTCGAGTGTACTATACACGTATCGTATCGTATCGCGTATATGGGTTTACGCAAGTGCATATTGTCGCATGCTTGGAATACTAATGCGCCCGAGAACCGGGCCCGCAGCAGCATCTATAGCTCGTGGTCAACTCGAGTCTCGATTTGTGGAGTGTGGACATCTTTTACAATGCCGTTCGTTGGCAGCGAGGGTGTCCCGTCCGTCCATCGGTGTCGCGTACTCTACACTATACTCGTACGAGTATACGAGTACTACTATACGCAGAACCTGTTAAAATGCTCGGCGCGAGAAAAGATAACCCGCCAGCAGATAGCCTTTCCGACCACAGGTCATATACGAGTATTATTGCCGCGGCTGCATAGGTGCTTTTTCAAGCTCATGCCAATGAGTAATGGTTTTTTGTGTTTTTTTTTTTCCTCCGTCGTCATTTTACTACAGCTTATGCACGTATGAGCATGTAGGTAATACCTAGGCAAGATGGTGCTGCTGCCACGCAATAGATATAGGTGATAGATTAGAAGATATGGAAAATTGTATTTTTCTTTCTCTTTTTCGCTCACGTTTACGATTTCCCTTGGTGCTGGTTTCGCATTCGCAGAGCCTTCCAGAGTTCGAGATGCTATTTTGTAAGCTGGGCTCGAGATATCATGTCGTAGTACTATCATCCGAGTAATTATATCTACGTAATAAACGGTGATAAAAGTGCATACTGCGTGAACTAACGTTATTGTAAAAAAAAATTGCCCACGAGGAGCTCAGTCTGTCAGAAGAACAAGTTTAAAAAAAGTCACAGGAACGAACTTCTTACTTTTCCAATGGAAAATCTTTGCAAATAGTTTAGGCATGGAAAGTGTCGCATCCAATATTCCGCTCTAAAATGAATTTTAAATGTGAAAATTCAAAGAAAAGTGCAATGGAAAACTATCTACTCGTATTGCTAAAATTTTTGAATTGAAAAATGCACAGAAAAGAATTGAAACCCACTCCCAATGAAAGTAAACATACAAAGTGTTTCAGGATTTTATTAATGCCTTCCATTCAGTAACCATGCAACACGTAGTGAATTTGTGTAGGCATACTTGCATAATTTTACAAATACAGGGGCATAATTATTTTTGTAGGAAAATTTTTGTTTTGTGTTTGCTTCAAAAACGAACATTTTTATTTAAGTGACGGAAAAGAATTCCACTATTAGATGAAAAAGAAATGATATATGATTAAAAAATCAAAATGCTGTTCTGATGGGAGCATTCAGATCGTATTTAGTCGAAGATTTGTACGCGATTGACAACATCAAGTTTAATTTAGTCATAAATCAAGAAACGAAAGTCAGTGAAAAAATGTTGTAAAAGTAGTTCAAACGTTGAAAATTTTCATAATTATCAAAAATCGTGTATAAATAGTTAAACAAATCAGAAAAATTGTTGAAAATCTTGTGAAAACGATTGAAATTTTCATAAGAATTGGTACAAATATTGTAAGATTTTCCAAAAAATCACGAATTAATGATAATAGTTGTTGATATTTGCATGAAAATCATTTGAAAATGTAAAACATCGAAAATGTAGTTGAAATTTCTTGAATTTCGATGAAATTTAGGAAAAGCTTCGTAAAAATGGGCAATAAAGTATCACAAATCCCTTAAAAATTGTGAAAATATTTCTAAAACTCGTCGGGAAATATTTTAAAAGTGGTTGAAATGCTATAAAAACGCTGCAATATTCACAAATTTTCATAAAAAACAGTAAAAACAAAAGAAAATTGGCAAAAATTACGAAAATTGTATCAGTTTTTACAATACCTTTGACGAATTTCATGGTTTTTTGACATTTAAAAAAAAATACACGATTACATATTTTTACTGGTTGTGGAGTGGAGGGGGAATTTCAAAAATTATAAAAATGTTTTTGACAATTTTCATTTATTTTATTTTATTTTTTTCAAATTTAAAAAGATTTTTATAAAAATTTCGAAAATTTTTATGAGATTTTCGACAGCTTTCATGATTTTGTAGCAATTTCAAAGATCAATTTTTATTACAATTTCAACAATATATCCGAAATTCTTCACAATATTCATGACTTTTTGACCACATTTACACTATTTTCACAGATTTTCGTTGAAATTTTGATAATTATAAAAACATTTTTGACAATTTTCATGATTTTTTGATATTGTTTTTCAAAATTGAAATTATTTTTGGGAAACTTTTAATAATTTTTACAAGTTTTGGAACAGTTTTCATGATTTTGTGATGATTTTAATGTTATTTTCACCTATTTTTATTGCAATTTCAAACAATTTTACTACCTTTTCAACAATTTCCACGATGTTAAAATTTTTTTACAATATGTGCTTGATTTTTATGAAATTTTTGATCATTTCAGCGAAATTTTCAAGAATTTTCATGATTTTTCAACCGAATTAATCACGTTTTAAATGAGTATGAAAATTTTTATACCTCTTACAATGTTTGAACCACTTGTACCTACTATCTGTAATTTTTCAAGTGTAAAAATTCAATAGGTAATATAAGGCCAATAAAATTTTGTGACGCAGAAAGATGGGGCAAAAATTTTCTTGACCCCCTTCGTCATAAGGCATATCCATGTCATAATTTTGATCAAAAACAATCATTTTGAGAGAGGAAAATCGTGAAAAGAATCCGGTTTTCGCTTTTTCAAGGGTCTTCAATTGACAATACGAGTATAAAAATTCTGAGATTTGAGGCGATGGGAGAGGTAAGAGTGGGGTAGGGAGCCAAAATTTCAAT
This sequence comes from Pseudococcus longispinus, assembly GCA_900064475.1. Classification (NCBI taxonomy): domain Eukaryota; kingdom Metazoa; phylum Arthropoda; class Insecta; order Hemiptera; family Pseudococcidae; genus Pseudococcus; species Pseudococcus longispinus. Next base: position 15,279 of record FIZU01004576.1, read on the forward strand.
CGTCGAGTTTCAAAACTCCAAGAACCAACTTGGACTACGATGAAAGACGAAATTTTCCATCTTCTTCACTTGTCGAATTATAAATCATTTGAAATACTGAGAAAAATTGAAATTTAAAATTTTGTATGAAACTAAACCCTGTTTCTGCAGTTATTTCTGCAGTTAACTGTATTGTATTCGTATCGAGCAAAGCTAGGGCGAAAATTTTTGCACCAAAGGCCATTCAAAAGCTGAAATTTCTTAATTTTTTTCAACTTTTCAGTCGTCAAGGGGGTCCAGACCCCTTGGACACCCTTCTGCCACTGAAGTAGTTGACATTTAAAAACTAAAACAAAAATCAAACTGGTTAAAAGAAGCAAATTTATTGAGCTCGAGCGAAGCGAAAGCGAAAATTTTTGTTGAAAAAAGCATATAAAAACTAAAATTTTATTATTTCAGTTAAATTCGATTCAATTTTTCAATTTTTTCACTACTTTTAAGTTTTAATGAAATTTTGATTGAATTTACTACAATTGTTCACTAGCTTTTTTCAAAATCTCCACTTTTCACTATTTCATTATCGGCAGACACCTGTTACAGAGACTTAGTATGTGTTGCATAAATGCATATACCTATGTAGTTAAAAGGTGGATGCTCTTACTGAAACCTTGAAAAACACTATAGATATGAAAGGAGCAATTCAAGAAGAAGAGGCAAACATGAGTCATCGCCAATCACCATGAATCGCAAGTTAATAATGAGATCTAGATTCTCTTTTAATTTACTAGATAAGTAGTCTGACACAAGGGCATTACTCTAAAGGGGATTGAGGGGTGTAACAGGTGAAATGTGCGAATTTGACAGTTGGAAAATAAAAATCTATCCGCAATTCGAAAAGCTACATCAAGCTCTATTCAATTTCCTTCAGTTCGAAACGAAATAAGCTACCAATTTAAAGAACTAGAGTAACGTTCTATACCTCAAAACTTCACACCTCCTATACTTGTTTTTCTACGAATCCAAAGTTACGTTCGTCTAATTACAAGAACCTCAAATAATCACATATCAGATTGAAGAACGCAGAACACCGAACGATTCCACGAATTTGCCATTTCAGCGTTATCAAATCCGCCGGTCAGTCAAGGCACTTCATTCACGCGCAGCAACACATAGCAACTGGAAGGTGCACAAGGTGCATGGTCAGAGGAAGAAGGGAATTACATTTATGCCGTGTATTGTACACAGTAGGTAATTAGATTCGATGGTAATTGGCGCGATGTCTGATTAAAAGCTATATAAGACAAGTGGGACGGGAGACGTGCGGCGCTGCGCGGCGTGGCCAGAGCCAGACTATGATGAATTTTTCGATCGCGATCGCATAGCACTCGATCTATTTAAACTAGAACGTGCGTACCGCCTTTTATTAAAAGCGTACGTCAACGGGACAGCCGCAGCGTGGCTGCGGCATCTCGAACAGGGTTCAGCTTACAACGTTGCGTACATTAAATGGGAAAATAAGGCAAAAGTCGAGCGAATATACCGTAAAAATACGCGTACAAATCAGAAGGTGTGGGAATCTGACACCTAAACCGTAACATTATCAATATGAAACCCTACATTTACGTCAAGACGTAAAATAAAAAAATGATGGAACGAGTGGGTGTGAATACCGTCACGTTTTTTCCCATATAAGCTTCTTTCTCTCTTTCTTATTCTTCGTACGTACCTATTTCACTCAATTTAATATTTTAAAAGATGTTTTTAAATCAGTGATTTCCGAATCGCTAAACTGCGTTGAAACGCGGCTTTTTTTTTTAGAAAAAAAAAAAATACCCATGAACGTACGCTAGGTCAAAGGATATGATGGCGAGATTTAGCAACCAGTTAACAATATATCATAAGTCGTATGTTAAATAAGGTAGGCGGGCTCTCATATGACAGCTGTTACTATTCACAACTTTCTCGTTATTTTTTTCTCTTATTTTCTTAGCATTTTTCCCCCTTTACCTATTCACTTCACACCCGTAAACATACAGTTTTCCACGCGCTGCAGTCTGTAATTTAGAGTATACAGCTCGTTTGTTTATTATGAATACCTGGCGTACGATTCGTTATTCGTTTAATTAGAATTTCAAGCAGCAATCAATGAGGCTGTGAAATTTTTTTGCTTATTTTCGGCGTCTATCATCAGCGCAATTTCGCTGTCAATAATACGAAATGTAATTACTATTATGTTCGGGCACATACGTGTATTTTTACGTAGGCCTTACAAGGTTAGGTATATCAACCTAAGACCTGGGAATGGGGAGACAACAGACTTAGGTCATTACTCGAATATTTTTCTCAAGACTGGTGAGTTATTTTCGTTAAGATTATGTAGAAATTAAACAAAGCCTAAATCAGAAACATCTTCGAATTTTTGTTCAAAAAATTGCCAAAAATTTTTTTTGGAATAGGTACAGATGTTCTGATCAATTATTTTAATCATATATTTAGTGATTTTTTTTCAATCGTAGCCAATCATTTCTTCTAATGGGAAAATCTATTTAATTCGAAGCAAGAATTTTTCACATTGGAAAATTGCAGACAAAGCCGAGAATACAACTAGCACATCAGGAATACCTGTATCAGTAAGGCTCTGATGACTTTTATGCAGAAATGAAACATCAAGGATTTGTGCTCTTCGATTCTAGTTCTTTTCAATTTTCATTAAGAAATTTAATTCAAAGTTGAAAAAGCTAAAAGAAAATAAATTTTCCAAAAAAAATTGAACGAAACATTTATAAGAATTCAAATGATTGAAAAATTCCAAGGTGCCGACAGAAAGTTTCACGAGCAGAAGAATCATAAAATTTTACAAATGCTTTCTTGATTCACCTACCTATTCTTCACTTTCGAAGGATCGAAAAAATATCTAATTTTGTAATTTAAAATCGTTGGAGAAAAATTTACAATCTCGAGTGCCTTCATTCGACAAAATTGCTTACTTGCTTCAACGCCACTAGATTTCCCCAATCTCAACAAAATATTCAACATTTAAGAACATGTTTCAAATCATACCCATGACAATCAGGGAATATTCTTTAGAAACTCAGAATTTATTATTAAAAGTGATTCGCCACTTTATCATCAATTACCGCGGAATTCTCCATAAAAATTATACAGAATACGTAACTTACTCATCGTTATCTTCTTTTATTCTCAAAATGAAAAATTCTCGCTTACCTGCAACAAAGAAAATAAATTAATCAATTGGTTGTTAATTAAATATTCATCGTACAAATTAATTCATTATTAACTGTGTTTTCTTCAGTTCTGTCTCCCATCCTTCAATTTTTTTTGAAATTTTGAAGCGAACAATCACTTTTTAGTCAAGGATTACGAGAAGAAAAATAAATAAATTTGTGGTATTCCATACGAGAAGGGTCCACTTTGTCAACGAAGTCAATTGTGACTGTGAGCAAAACGTAAAAGGGTATTTCCTTATTCTAGATGACCAACGGAGCTTCCTATCTTCAAAATTAACGTAGTTATAAGCATTTTGAAAGTGAATGTTCAAAAATTAAATTTTTGAAAAAAAAACATGGTGAAGCTTGACATTCTCTTTCTTCTATGAACTATTAATTTTTTTCTAGGGGGATTAATTTTTGAGATTTTCGCACGTAAAAGTTGTTTTTTCTTTTTTTTTTAAATCATTGATTTTGTAAATTGGTCACCCTGTAGAACAGGTTGGAAACTGTTTTCAGGAAACTCAAACATTCTCATACGAATGAAGAAGCATCATAATATGTACTGTATGCAAAAACGTCAAAAACCAAAAATCGACACACTTACATTTTTACATTTTTCTAGAAACGTACATAGCGACAAAGTGGACCCTTTTCATATGGAATGCCGCATTTTTGAGTTGGAAAATTTGGAAAACTTTCATATTGGTCGGAAATATTTCAAGTTTTCACTCTTTTCCCTTGGGCTAATGAAATTGGAACCAGAGTATAGAAACTCAATCAATTTGAAATAATTTCAAAAGATAGGGTACCCAAGAATTTCTCCACCTTCCAAAATACGTCAAAATGAAGAAGCACAGATTATTACTGCCCAAGCAAACCGCAGGGGAACGAGGTAAAAATTAAAAACTTTCGATTCAAATTGAATTTTTAGAGCTAAAAATACTTATTTCCTCGACTTCTCTGACACAAATGTAAATTTTCTACAAAAAAACATCAAGAGTAATCACTTCAAGTTTTTTTTTTTTAATCTGGTTCAAAAAGCAAAGAAACCTCTATTTTTGAGCATTTATTTTTTTTAGAAATGAAGGAAAATTCTCAAATTTTTCCAACCAAAGCAAAGCCCTACTGTACTTCAACCATGGCATATTGACCTGCCTGGTTCTCCTGTCATTTTTGTTTTTTACGACTAAAAAAATAGTCCACATTTGTTTTTGAACTGAAATTAAAAAAAAAAACACGAAAGACGTAAAAACTGTTCGTTCTATCTATGTTTCTATCGCCCTTCTGTTCTTTCTACTTAGAACGTTCTTGATTTTCGAAAACTTTTGTTCTTTTATTCCTTTCGTATCCTTCTTTTTTCGATCTTCCATCCTTGCTTTTTCGAGCCCTCCCTTTCATACACCGGATCGTTGCAAATGTTACAGCACCATTTTAAGATTCGACAGCCCAATCTAAATAACGTATTACACGAATTTTCTCCAACACCCCAAGGCACATTGCGGAGTTAAAATTAAAGAACACAGAGAACGAGAGGGATAAACCGTATCGATAATATACTCAGCGCGTAACTACTTGCCACTAGATACGACAGAGATGTGCGGAGCGGAGTGGCGGTGGCGTTATCGAATAAATACACATACGTACATATTATAATTAAGTATCCCCTTGAGCGTTCAGTTTCAATCTGCAGCTACTTGTTGGCTACGGTTACGTTATACACGTCAGATTGTATATTACCATCAGCAGCGATACAGATACCTACCAGTAGTGTGTATTTAGATAAAAACTCTTCTAAATCGACGATAATAACACCTTATTATAAAGGCGAGTATCAACATGAGCGTGCGGTGGTCCTCTTTGGATGGGCTGACCACAGCATACCCTACCTGTACGTAGCGCCTGCATCGAACCCATATACCATACGAAAGCGCAATATAAAACTGGAATAGGAAAAACAAGTGCATTCTGAGAGAATCCGTGTGCGGTGGTTGAAATAAAAGAGGTGAATTACGCCGAATGTACATACAAGCGCATTGCGCCGCCATCGCCACTGCTATCCGGCCAAAGGTGTAGAAACAGAATTGCTGATGTCATTTTCTTATAAAAAGTGATAATGTTCTAATATATCACGGAGTCTGAGGCCGGCTCGTTGTGTGTGGTATATGTAATGAAATGTACCATAGGCGAGTTATACGCGCGATATTTGAAATAAATTATACATAATAATATTTACAACGTATACGTGTTTTTTTTACACTAGTTATGCTAGAAATAAATTCATCTTGACAATTAATATATCTTTCACGGGTATTACACGTAAATAACGTATAGCCACAAGTTCGATATGTTGGAGTAGGTACGCGCGCGATTCCTTACTCCACGTAAGTCGTCTTTCTGCTCGCGTAGTACCCATCACCCCCCTCTCTATCGCTTATTATTACACTTAGATAATATGAAATATTAATACGAACGCGATAATGAAAATTTTTGGTCTGCGTTTGCCTGCCTAGTACTCGTGGTACATACTTAAGCAAGTACTAGCATACGCAGATGCAGGGGTACTCGTATTTGTACGTAGGTACGTCTACTTACGATACAAGATGCGAGAAAATGCGACATCGATCTATTACTTTAATCTGCTTAAAATTTTATTTATAACATTGTAACGATAGCGTAATCCTTTAATAAATTATCGGCAAATGGTAATATAATTCGAACGCGTCAGATTATAAGCATGATATATATTATTATATACGTGAGATGCTGATGCCTCATGCCTATATGTGCAGTATACGCATCGAGCATCGGTAAACCTCGCCTTCACCACCATCGCAGTCTTTAGTACTTCACTCGTATGCAGACATGGTTTCCGATCAATTTTAATCGATTTTTCAAACCGACTCGGTAAATTTCATGCATAGCTATTGTAGTTCTACCATTGGTTCCTTCGTCGATGGCCATGCTATGGGTCATCGGCTATTATTAGGCATGGTCCAAACAGCCATACTTTCTTATTTCTGAATCAGTAGAGTTGTAGCATGCACGGGGAGAAATGAACGAAAAAGAGGGAAAATCACTCAATCGTGGATGTCGTAAGACTTCAATCTAAAAATTATGACTCAAATAGATCACTTTTCACCAAAGTATAAGTAACTTGAAGCAAATTACAGAAAAAATATTCACTTTACTTTTTCATTTTTTTAATACCTCACATACCCACTGATAAATCCAGGAATGGGCTAACAAGCAAGAAATTGAAAAAAAGATTTTGATAAAGTGAGCAAATTCATTCAGCACGAGCAAAGCGAGGGCGAAAATTTCAGCAAAAAAGCACCCCCGGGACCACCCTGCTTATTTCCATTTCCATAATATTCACGAAAGTATAAAACATAGAATATGTTTTTGTTTTTTCTGCTATGTCAAACTGAAGTGCTCATTCCAGTCTGACATAATGTCTGACTTTATCATTGAAAGTTCAAACAGTCGAACACAATGTTATCATGTCTCGTGGAATGTTTAAAACGCAAATTTTGAAACAATCAAAATTTTTTCAAGTTCAAAAGTTAACTGACCCTTAATAAAATTTTTCAAAATCGAAAAAGTCGGGATTTCTGAAATTTTCCAAGTCCAAAAAATCATTTGAAATCTGAAAAATTTTTCAATTCCGGAAAGTTTAAAATAGCCTAACAAAATGTCTGAAAGTCAGCGTGATCTCTGAAATTTTCCAATTCCAAGAAGTCTACCTGACGAAATGTTGGTCATTGCAAAAGCATATTCTATGCTAATATGTTGCAATTTTCGGGAAAATTAGTAAAAAAGATATAACATCATGTTCTTTTTTGAGCACTTGAGAGGGGGTAAACTTGAAAATCATCGTGTCGAAAGTCTTACAAAATGCTGAAAAAGTCCAGCATTTCGATTTGAAAAATACGTTTTTCTACCGTTTTTACGATTTTGAAATGATTTTAATGAAATTTTCAACAATTTTGATGTGTTTCATAATCTTTTGAGCATTTCCATCATGTTTTGTAATGATTTATATGCAAATAAATTTCAACAATTTTTACAATACTTCTATCACTTTTGTAATATTTTTAATGGCTTTCGTAAAAATTTCATAATTTTCAACAATAAATCAAAGTAATACTTAGAACATTAAACAATTTTTTTTAATTTGTACCATTTGGTAACATTTTAGCCAACTTCTACGCGATTTTGATGATTTTTAGAACAGATCATCACAAAATTTCCAATAATTTTAAAAGGGTTATGTTATGTAAGCACATTCTGTAGCAAATTATTTTACATGATCAAAAATCAGAAATTTAGTGATCAGAGAGAAAAATCACTTTCACTGATCCAGGAGTAAATCCAATGGTCGCGAATTTTAAATTGAAATATCTATTTATACTCAATAATGATGAAAGTTGGACCGAAAATTTGGTTCTTTCAGCTTCCTTTTCGTCACTGGATTATCGCGAAACAAAATTTTTCACAAACAATTACCCTTCAACCCATAGCTCTTGGCATTTCAACAAAATGAAGATATTATTTCATCGAACGTGTAAAAATGATCGAAAGATTATCGAACCCTACGTCAGCGTCTGGCCGATCAGACCGATGATTGCAGACGCTTCAGGGTAAAGAAAAAAAAATCGCGTTGCTCATCCAGAGAACGCGGACATAGGAAAGCCGACTATTGTAGAAGATGAGGAGCAGTGGAGCCCGGTATCGTCCCAGTGTGTGGGATCGACATGGACGGTTGATACACGCCTCTTTTTAATAATCCGACGATGTGGTCTACAAAGCTTTAATTACTTATTAAATACTACACCACGCGTATTAATAATACGAAATTCGAGATGTTTCGCTTAATCAATTCATTATATTATTTGTTGCGCTTTCGTAACGCGTAATTACTCTTTCGACAAAAACGTGTCCGTGTGCGAGTGCGCCTAAACCTACCATTTATGTAGCTATAGAGTTGCATAGGTATATGTTTATTTTCTCGTTTTTCTAGCTCGAACAACGCAAATCGAGATATCTCTTTATTATTATACGATAGATTGCTTATATGAGTACTATGTATCTGTGGCTAAAACAAAACCTTTCAAATCATACGCACATGGCTTGCTTGGATTGAGTTTCCATAGCCAATAAATTCTGTATTTCAATATCGCAAAGTTTCCAAAGTTCTAGACGATACTCGTGAAGTTGAGACGGTTGTTACCCATAGGTACCTTACCATTGCTTCACTCTATTTTTCTAAAAGCACATATGCACTTGAAACGATATTTATACATAATACATATGAGTTCAAGTATAGGTACACCGAGAGGTAAATGGCTTATTCCCACACATAAATGGTTGTTTTCGAATAGTTATATTATAAAATATAATGAAAAAAAAACGGCGCACAATTTATTTACGAGAATGTTCTTTTTTGGTGTCAGTAATGAGGACAGCTGGTGGCGTTTATCGTGTGTATATGGGATACCGATTCGCGATATATCGGCACACCGATAAAATATGATCGATAATTGAACTCATAATTCATACACGTATAATAATAAATTAGTATGTACGTGCAAGGCGATGGTCGCGCGTTATTTCGTGTTTACTGTATCGCGTTTCGCCATGAGAAACGTATCAGACTCGTTGAAACAGTTCATTTCTTCGCCGTATCGCCGATCATATTGCCTGTAGACGTGTAGACTGAACGTCTGGCAAGGGCGAGTAAATGGAGTTAGCACCACCCAAAATTTCAACGAGGTTAGGAAATAGTAAAGTCTGCATTAAGAATGATTTTAGAAAGTGAGACAGAAATACGAGAATTTTAGTCCTGTAAACTCTCAGTTAATTTCACCAGTCTTTCAGTGAATTTTCACCAGAAAATCAATGTCTGCACCATTAATTCTATTTGCATTTCACTGATTACAATTGATACCATCACGTCAATTGGTATTTCACTAATTACAATTGATTAACCAGAACTACTCTTTATTCTCGAATTTCAAATTGAGAGAGCAATGACCAAAATGTATTTAGAGGGTGTCTGATGAGCAAGATGAACCCATCTTCAAAGACTTTTTTGTGCTTAGTGCGGAAAACCACTCATCGTGAACTTTTCTCGCTCAGTCACGTTTCATTTTCCATGCCATCTCGAGAATTTGCAAATTCTTTGGGTTGGGACTGGGTGCGTCTCAAATTATCGAGTGTGTATACCGATCGCACATACTTCCTACCCACTTAGGCTGAATTCCATATGTGCTAACATGAAATTCATCATGCAGCCGCAGTCGGCAGCAAATACCAATCATCGATTAGTCTGCGATTAAGCTCACCATTTATAACAGCACTCCAGTGCTGACAGTATGTGGTGGATTTTCGCGTAACGCATACGCACCTTTCTGCGTTAAAAGTTTGTACAAATATTTCACACTAGCCATGTTTCTGCTCAGTTATGCCAAACCCAGATGCTCTCCACTCTTGGGAATGGAATAGCCGACAAGGAGCCACAATATGATATATGAGAATCTCGATAGAATATGATGATTACTTCTATGGCAACACAACTTTGTTTCCCTAGAATGCGTATTTTAGTACGTAGCCACCGTCATCACAGCAGCCACTGCAGCACACCACGCAAACGGAAATATTTCTCAGGTTCTTGGGTAATCTGAAAAGAAGCCTGTTGGTGTAATTGATAACTCGCGTGCGTATAGGAAGAGAATTTCTCTGTATGAAGAGTACACGCTGTACACGGTCGCTCAGCGTACATTTTAAATCATTATTGAAAAATAATTTCTTACTTTGGAACATCATGCGTCATGCGGATATGTGGAATTTGAGCCATACTGAAGTGGTCCGTGCGCAGAATGCTGTGACTTACAACCATCTGACTGCATCACTTTCAATAGTTGGCTAAATATAGTTTTGAGGAACGCTCTGAGATTGTGAAAAAGCTATGGCAAACATGAGCACCAACATTGTTAATTTATTTGAAAATCTATATTGCATGATATCAACCTTTCGTCATTTTTATGATTTTTTTCATCATTTTAAACCTTCGAAAAATTGAAAAAAGATCTGAAGCATCACTCATCTACCCCAAAAAAGCTGCGGCAGGCGATTGCTCTACCTTTTAATATGGAGTGTCCTATCTTCGATTCTCTTCATTTTATTATTTATTTTATAAAAGCATGAAAATTCTTAATTTTGGGTCATTTGGGACTTCGAAATATCAGAATTACAAACTCGAAATTTCAACTTGTTTTCTTCTTAGATTACATATAAAAAATTGGAGGGAGAGGAAATTGAAAGTTTTGCACTACACCTCTTCCTTTTTTGGAGATGAGTAGTTGAGTGATTTTTTTTTCAATTTGTAGCAAATCTCACGCACGAAAATGAAAGTAGGTAATTTTGATTGGATCCTACGAGTAGGTATTTAGTGTGCTCAAAAAGAAGAACGTAAGGCCCATTTTCTCAAAACATGTTAGCAAAGGATATGCTTTTGCGATGACCAAACCTGTAAAAAACGTCGCGAAATTTCGACATGAAATTTCGTCAAGCTGACTTTTAGACATTTTGTCAGACTTTTTTGAACTTCAAAAATTTTTCAACGAAATTCCATTACAAAATTCACTCACAAAAATCCGTTACACTGACTTTCAGATATTTTGTCAGACTTTTTTAGATTTGGAAAATTTTTCAGAATTCAAATGATTTTTTGGAGTTGGCAAATTTCAAGAAAAATTTCAAATATCACGACTTTATGAACTTGAAAAATTCAATGAGCAAAAACATATCCTATGTTTTATAGTTTCATTGGTAATATGGAAATACCGCGGACTTTTTTTGATAGATTTCAGCCAATTTTGATCATTATTCAAGCCTTCAAGGAAAATTGTGACAAAAACCTTTTGTAACCAGCTCTTTTCTCCAATCGAACTGGGGACACCTTAAGAGTGAGCACTTCTGCACGGCTGGGCCTTCGATAGCAATAATGTTGACGCTTAAGGAGCAAGTACTGACGTATTAACTTGCAAAATTTGTCTTCTGTCAGTGATTTTGATTTTCACTATATGTAGGTTGATACGAACGCGATAGTCGACTCCTAAGAGTGTATCTAGGTTAAATCACGAAGCATTTTGCGCAGATAAGACACCTGATAAAATTGCGGCATCGATGCCTCGGCAAAGACGGGCTAATTTTCGTATCCAAGCAGTGCTTATACGCGTGTACCTATGTACTCGTAGCATCTAGAGTCAACTTGTACTCGTATAATGGACACGGAGAGGAGCTCGCGAACAAGGAAGAAAGGTGGACCGGGACGACTGGGCAATGATTAATCTTCGTTTATAATATTAAAATAACTTAAACGGGGTATGTGACGTAAACAATATATGATTGGCACAAAAGATCAGTGCAGCCGCATGTTAGCTGTTATTGCTTTGTGTTAACTTAATTACATTGTGAGACCTTTCGGCCTGCCGGTCATATATCACCACGTTGCAGCAGTCTGCTTAGCTTTAGCGCGCGGCTAGGATACAGCGTCAGAGAGCGCATTACTTTTTACACGCTCCCAATACACACGTACTCGTACAGCATACTCGCAGCTCTTCCACCTATACTATACCTACGATGGATATAGTGTTATTATTAATAGGAATGGCAGTGCACAGGGCAGACCAGCCGGCCAAACGGTATTACACATAGATATACACGGGCTCTTATATGAGAGTCGTAGTCGTAGTCGTCGTCGCCGTCGTAATGACACGTGAAACTTGACCGTGGGAGAAGAAACACATCCATGAGAATCACGTTGACCTACGGGCTGTTTAAATATTACGCTGTTATTCGAAACAGTCCAATTTATGCGCGTTATGGTATTTAATAATCAGCAAACCGCGTACCGTCGCCATTGCCACAGATGAACGTACGAGTATACCTACGAGTACGATTCGCATCCCCTGTCCCTGTCCACCGTCATTGCTGCACTGCTCCATTCCAGCATCATCGAACGCGACGCTTTTCTCAAGAGGTCTCGCGTGCCGTGGTAATATTTCATACAAAACGAAAATAAATACGCCGAGGTGAGAAATTAATTTTGTATACGTAGCGTACCATTCTTTCTCCGTCTTGGGTAAATGATTTTCATATACGTAGACCATCATCGCAGCTATATCGGAAGATGATTCGTTTCGTTTGTATATGCTGCAACAGTCTCTGTCTCTACATAATGTATACGAGTATACGTAGCAGGTACCTATGTTGATGGTGTTTTGCTTTTTCCCTGCCTCTGCCTCTTTCTCTCTTACTCTCAGCGAGTATTTTTTTTCTTAACGAGTATTTCTCGCGGATGTCCATTCGTTACGAGATGAGAGCGCGTAAATTGTATTAATTAACGCGATAAATAATGTATTTATTCGCCTTCATTGACAAGTAAATACGTAAAAGTTGTGAAAACTGCCAACGCGACGCCCGGCCGTGCGCTCCGGTGATCGATTTATCGCGATGTTTTCTCAATGTATTTTTGAACCCATCTTTAATACGATTGGTGCATTCTCAATCGAGTAGACAGATGTCTAATTGGATACGTGTATTTTTCATATTCTCTGTCGATGTGGCCTGCCTGATCCTTAGTAGTTTCCTTTCATAAGAAATCCCCGATTTCATAACGTTTCAAAATTTCTCGAAGAAACACTCTACAATAAGCTGAGTGGTGAGGCAGTACATTAGTATGGGCTGAATTCGAATTTACAATATTGTAATTTGATCAGCTCAATTATGAAATTTTTAAATGACACGATTTTGATTTTGAAAATCATTTATACATCAATTCCAACCGAATAAGACTCGAAAAAAGTGTAAAATCTTTGAAAAATTCATTGCAGAGATAACGGAATCGCGAGCCTGTTGATTTCGATTTTCATAATCGTTTATACTCCCTCCTCCCCCCAACAAAAAAACTACATGAATAAGCCGAGTAGGGGATGCACAGCCAAAACTTTTAAAAAAATTCAACGAAATTACTAAAATATTCATATGTATGTCAATAAAGTTTTAAAATTTTAGAATCCAAAAAGTTGTCTGGGGGGCTAATTGAAGATATTTGGACTAAATGGCCACCAAAATTTGTTTAAAATGTGAGAATAATTGTTAAATTTGATAAAAAATGTTAAAATTTATACAACTTTGATAAAATTGTGTAAAATATCGCAAAACTATTTTAAAATGTCAAAAAATGTTTCGAATGCGAAAAAAAATTGTTGAAAGTTTCGTCAAGATTGCTCAAAATATTATAAAAATTCTTCAAATAGTGAAAAAAATGTTGCAACTCACACGAAAAATTATTAAAAATTACTCATAATCGATTAAATTAATACTGACAGTTGCATAATTGATTGAAAATGCAATTTTATAACACTTTTTAAAAAAATTACTCAAAATTGATAAAACACCAAAAAGATTGTTTCAAACTCTGAAATAATCTTGAAAACCGAATGATATTTCTTAAAAACACGAAAAAATTGTTGAATTAGGAATTACTTTGGAAATTGTATAAAAATTCAAAATCGAGAGTCAGAATTTCTAAAATTTTCTAAGCCCAAAAAATCGTTTGAAATCTGAAAAATTGCCTGACAAAATGTCGGAAAATTAGCGTGATTTCTAAAATTTTCCAAGTCCAAAAAGCCAGTGGAAAGCTGAAAATTTTTTCAAGTCCAAAAACGTCTGACAAGATGTCTAAAAGTCAGCGATACTGAAATTCGTGTCGTTTTTCGCAGGTTTGGTCATCGAAAAAACATATCCTATGTTAATAACGTAAAAATTGATGAAATTTCATCAAAAATGTGTAATTTTCTTCAGATGTATATAATTTTTTTCGCTCTCTGACGAGTACCTAGAATTTTTTAACCGAGTCCCTCTACATCCAAATGAACTTTTCCTACCTGAATTTCTCAATTTTTTCCAATGTTTCAGTCGTGGGGTTTCCAGGTCCCCCGGTACCCCCTTTAAATACGCCACTGGACTTTTCCTACACTTCCTTGAAATTTTTGTAACAAATTGCTTAGTGCTTTGAAATGTTTTCAGTATGGGAACATTGAATTAACAGCGCATAAAAAGTCAAAATGAAGGACATTTTAACACAATTCTTCATTTTTTTAATAGGCTTTTTCTCAGAAGTCTAAGACTCCGAGATCAAACACACTACAATGCCTGTTGTCAGTATACCCTTTTGCTGGGGATGGGCCGAATGAGATTGGTGACCTCTTCTCTGTACACAACCCTGAAAATTCCTATCGAGGGATCATGGCTACGACACCTGTACCATCTGAAAAAGCCCGCGACAACCCAGCTACTCAAGCTACTCTTTGACTTTCCCACGTCGCTGGCTGATTTAAAAATATACATTTTTACGCTTATATTACCACCTAAAGTAGCAGCGTTATTGTGACGTTATTTATCGAGTTTTAGCAGAATCGCATAAATATTAAAGTATCGTAAAAAGTACGCGTAGTAAACGTCGCTTACGATGTTTAGAACTAGTCCAACCGTCGTACCACGAAAGCGCCGCGTTTATTTTTACCCATATTTGTGCTCAAATGTTGCGTGTGCCCTGCGAGATATTTTATTAAAACGGTTGTTACATTTAATACGTCGTGTTTATAAATTATTACTTGTATTCCGTATGAGTTTACCTTTTCCATTTTTTACATTTTTTATATTCTCGTAGGTACTTCTATATATACCTTCTTCTTTTCTTTAATACACACATACGCGCATCTCGTAATAATTAATAGCGTCAGGTAATTATAGTGCGTGGAAGTTGGATGATGAGAGGAGGGGGGGAGAGGTACTCGTATGTACGCTATACGTTTATAAAATATGCTTTGCACGTACCGTGCACTCTTATCTATGTCGCCTCTCTATACACACATATGTAAATACGTGAGTAATACCTCAAAATCTTCCGATACGCATTAATACGATGGAGTATCGCCTTGTGTTAGGGATCATGGCAAAATCACAAAAAAATTATCGCCTGTTTCGATTTCGACTATACGAAGATGCTGCGGATGAACCATTGACACTGCACGCATCTAATGCTTTGGAAATCAAATCCTACACTATCGACTATATTCGATACAATGAATAAGAAACATATCGCAGACCTATACCTATTATACATTTACAATTTACATGTAGGTACCTTGCGCTGGCATATAACTCATATCTGTACCTATTAGACGTCAATCGCTAATACATTTATTTAGATTAACAGTCGCGTCGTTTAATGATTAACTCTTTTTATATGTTCATTATTTTCCTATTGTAAAGCGCCAACAGCGATTCCAAGGTGAGAAAACACACCGCAGAGCGCCGCACCACCTTTACCAGCCTGGTCAGTCTTCTCTCTCGCACACCATCGCATATACGTAGCCGTTTAACAAATTGTAAGGCATACTTGTATCATCGAGAATTAAAATACCCAACCCTGCGTTACAAAATACTCTATTATTGTCATCGTGTTTAATCGTTTAGTCGTAATTGTATTCGTGAAACGAAAACGAAAAATAGAGTTTTTTGTACGCGTGTGTTTGTGTACGAGTCACGAATTATTCGGTGTTTTTTTATTAATGACTTTGCACCGAATATCACGAATTCATTAATTAAAAACGTACGTATCATACCCGGTGGGTAATATTCGGCATTTTCCCAGTCAATAATAATATCACTTCTAGAGATATTCTGACATATGGTCGGTTTTATGGACTTTATGCATCAAGCTGATGGACCAGAAAAATTCAAAGGTGCCTTTTCGATTTAATTAATTTTTTTATACGTGGTATTTTGTGAGTTTGAACTCACCCCTACAAAATTTCAGCATTCTCCGATCACTAAAAAAGGAACCATGCTGTCCCAAAAATGAGGACCTTTTTCGAAAAAAACTTGACTCGAATTTTTCTTCAGAGTCAAAAAGAAGCTCTGGATATTGTTCGAGGGTTTTGCTCGGGCAATATGGAACTTTCATTGTTTTCAATGCTTGACATTTTAACAAAAATTCATTTCATCAACACAAAGCACGTGAAATATGACATTTCAATTGACTATTAGGTTAATTAAATTCATTTTCCAACAGTTTCGTAGTTTTTCATAAAATCATAATTAACTTAAGGTGTCTAACAAAATTTACAAATTGAAATTAAAAGTCCCCACCATTTCCATAATACCCATGAAACTATAAAACATAGGATATGCTTTTGCTTGTTGAATTTTTTAAGCTCACAAAGTGGTGATGTTTGAAATTTTCTCAAAATTTTCCAATCCCAAAAAATCATTTGAATTCTGAAAAATTGTCCAAAACGGTCTGACAAAATATCAAAAAGTCAGCGTAACAGATTTTCGTGAGTCAATTTCGTTTAAAAATTTTTCAACTCCAATTCCAAGTACAAAAAGTCAGTAGAAATCTGAAAATTTTTCCAAATTCAAAAAAGTTTGACAAAATGTTTGAAAATCAACGTTAGGTAAAATCTGTCTGACAAAAGGTCCGATTTGAACTATTTAGAAATTTTTCAAGTCCAAAAATTTTCGCGGAATTATCTATAATAAAAGCATATCCTATGCTAAAACTTTTTCACCATTTTTACAAGACTTTTTCAGAATTTCCAAAGAAAGACGCGAAATTCTGAAAAAAATATTAAAAAGGGTGTAAAAGTAGTTCAACATTCGTAAGAACGTTGAAAATTGCTAAAAAATTATCAAAATATTGAAAAATGTCCAACAAAATCATGAAAATTGAAAATCTGGTTAACTTTGTATTATTGAAATTGTAATAAAAATCAGTAAAATTTTTATGACAATTTCAACAATTTTTCAAAATTTTCTTGATTTTCTTGATTTTAGGTTGGTTTTTCAATATTTTTACTGATTTTCGTTAACATTTTCAACTATTTTCACGATTTTTTGATTTTTTTTTCATATTTTATATGATTTTAGCATAGGATATGCCTTTGCTATGGGTAATTTCGCGAAAAAGGTGACGAAATTCCGTGTCAAAAATCCGCGACGAAATTTCATCACGCTGACTTTTAGGCATTATGTCAGACTTTTTTGGACTTGAAAAAATTTTCAGATTTTCATTGACTTTTTGAACTTGGAAAATTTTAGAGATAATGCTGACTTTTAGACATTTGGTCAGACTAAACTTTTAGGAATTTTGTCAGACTTTTTTGGACTTCGGAAATTTTCAGAGATAATGGCGAGTTTTAGCCATTATGTCAGACAAATAATTTAGGCTTTTTGAACTTTGAAAATTTTATAAATCAGTGTAACTTTCTAATATTAAGTCAGACTTTTTTGGACTTGGAACATTTTCAGATTTCCATTGACATTTTGAACTTGGAAAATTTTAGAGATAATTCTGACTTTTAGACATTTTGTCAGACAAACCATTTTGATTTTTTTTAAATTGAAAAATTGACTTTCAGGTATTTTTTTAGACTTTTTTGGACTTGAAAATTTTTAAGAAAATTCAAATCAGACATAAAATTCAATGTGCAAAAGCATATCCTAAGTTTTATAGTTTTGGGGATAGTATGGAAATGGTGGGGACTTTTTTTGAACGTTTCAACAATTTTTATCACATTTTCGACAGTTTTCATGACGTTATGGCTAGTTCTACGGTATTTTCACCAATTTTTATCGAAATTTCGATAATTTTCACTAGGTACTTACATTTACAATAATTTATACACTTTTTTGGTCAATTTTTACGATATTTGTACTCATTTGTATGAAATTTTGAACATTTGAACAATATTTGCAACAATTTTCATGATAATTTGACCGATTTAATAATATCTACGTTGAATGATTATGAAAATTCCAACATTTTTTATAACCTGCGAACTACTTTTACAATCTGAAATTTGCAAGTGCTAAAACGTCATCTGACATTTAACTCAGAAGAATCTCTGAAATTTTCCAATGCCTCCAAGAGAAAATTTGTCACCCGAAGCAATGATAACATACGAGAATATTTTTGTTAATCTTCGTTGTGGAAAAAAATTCCACCAGTTGAAAATTCAAGGTTGAAATTTTTGGCTCAAAATGAAGGTGAACAAAAATGCCATCACTGCACCTGGGCTGCACATTTTTTGCTCTAGGTATCAAGGTGCAATTGGTGAAAATAAGACCTATTTATAAATGTCCAACTGCATAAAATTGATGGAAGAATCTGCCACAGCGAGAACCAGCTGCCATCGAACGACCTCATTTAAATTACAGCAAATAATACCGACAGTGGATTTCGTATAAGTCCACAAACAGGCTCGTCTAGATATTTGGTTAGGTAGGTGGTGAGGGGAGGGGGATGTAAATTATGACAAACGGCGAAATCAGTTCGAGCAGCGAAATTTCCATAAAACACGATCATCGTCTCGCGGAAGCATGTTGACGACGATTTTACGATATGGGCAGAAAATTTGCGTAAAATTATTATGCACTATTTAGATGTTAAAAAACCATTTTCGAGATTACTTCACGCAGAGACGTATACTTATGAAAGACATACTACTCAAGAGTAAAGCTCGTAAATCCGGGTCTATATTTTATCAAAAAGGAGAAGAAAAAAAATTAACACTCTTGTTTGTTTTTTTTTGTTCAAATAAAAAGAAGAAAAAAACGCGATATTTTTTCTACACAGCCATTAATAGCGATTTTGAAGATATAAATAAAGCTTTTGTCACAATGTCCGAAGCAAGGTAGAGAACGACAAGAGACAAGTCGGGTATCATTTCTACGTATTATACGTGTGTCTTATGAATTGTAAATGCAAACTGGATAACTGGCTGCACTGAAGGCAATTAGTTTCATTTGGTTGGTACGAATAACACCGGGAGGTCGGCCTATCGCTTACAAATCGGTTTTATTTTATTACCCGGCCGCGATTATAAATTAATTAATATTAGGTACCTAAATGGAATACACTTATGGGATATTCGTATCGTAGCCAACTTATAAATTATATCAAAACTACATTCGCGCGCATAATGACTACCATAATTTTCAGCTTTTAATATTTTGTTGAATTAAAAAAAAAATAATAACAACGACGATCCGTTTTTTTTAGGTTCTTTTTCTTCTCTCGTTTCTTTTTTATCAGTTTTTTTTTCGCTACAAGCACCATACACAGGTACGCTACGGATTCGGGCGGTCTTCGAATACCCGTCAACGCGAGCCAACTGATGTGAAAGAAATTCTACGTCGAGAACTCGTTCTCGTTTGTCGAGTGAAAATGAATTTTACGTCGTAAATTTCGAACAGTAGGTGTTTCAACGTGTATACGCGGAAATATTTCTCCAAAAAATGAAGGGTACATGGGGACGAAAATTAACTGCTTTAATGGAGGCGCGATGCGCGAACCAGTTTCCATGTAATGTAAATTTTCCAAAAATATCGATATCTACTCTGGAGGAAAAGTTGAATGAACCCATTGCGAATGCGAACCGTGTTGAATTGGAGTGAAAAATTGTTTTAAAAGGTATGAAAATTTGACAATTTTTCAACATTTCCTTCCAAACGATTTTCGCTACGCCTTCGTTTCAAATGTGCGATAGGTACTTATGTGAAATGCTTTGAAGAAGTATCATTTTCAACATTCTTTAATCATTTTCAAATCAATTGTATTTTTAATAATATTTATAAATTTCAAACTGAAACTCAGAGCTGGATTGAATAGGAGGGGGCAGAAAAAAGCTTGCTCTCAAAAACGAAAAAATTGCATTTTTACTCAAAAAAATGGGTTCAGACAGAAAAGTTTGCAACTTTGTAACTTTTTTTGAAATTCCAAAAAATTTGCATTCTTAGTTGAAAAAAATTGAAAAAACTCGGCCCTTCAAGCCTCGCCAGGGCGGCTCCGGCCAATGAACCCCCCCCCCCCCCCCCCGTTCAGTTCTGTTTCCATACTACGCATCACGTATGGAAGTAAATAAAACATAGGATATGTTTCTACTTTATATGTTAAGTCTAACAAAATGTTATAATGTCAGATAAACAATTTGACAAAATGTCTAAAAGCCATCGAATCTAAATTTTTCCAAGTTCAGAAAGTCAGAATTTATGAAATTTTTAAAATCCAAAAAAGCTCAAGTCTGACAAAATGTGTAAAAGTCAGCATAATCTCTAAAAATTTTTAAGTTCAAAAAGTCGTTAGAAATCTGAAAAAATGTGCAAGTCCAAAATGTCTAAAAGTCATCTTCAGGGAATTTCAACTCGTTTTTCGCTGAATTACGGGTAAGTAACCGAAACATATCCTATGCTAAAATCACGTATACCTACTTATGTCATAATTTTGATCAAAATTCGCTCATGTCCAACCATGGTTTTGACCAAAAATCACCAATATCATGATTTTGACCAAAAAAAAGTATCAATCTTATGATGTTGACAAAAAATTACTCATGGTGGATTTTGACCAAAAACCTCTATTGCCATGATTTTAGTCAAAAATTGTGAATGTCTTATGATTTTGGCCAAAAATTACTCGTGTCATGGTTTTGACAAAGAATCACCAATGTCATGATTTTGACGAAGAAAAAATTACAAATGTCTCATAATTTTGACCAAAAATCATCCATGTCATGATTTTGACCAAAAATCAATCATGTCAGGATTACGACAAAAAAATTACAAATGTTATGATTTTGACAAAAAATTGTGAATAACTCATAAATTTTGAACAAAAATCATCAATATTATGATTTTGACCAAAAATCCTTCATGTCATGATTTTTAATAAAAACTCACTCATGTCATGATTTCGACAAAAATAAATCTGAAAATTTTTCCGAGTCTAAATAAGTTTGACAAAATGTATAAAAGTCATCGCCACGGAATTTCATCACGGGATGTCTAAAAGTCAGTGTGATACATGAAATTTTTTCCAAGTCCAAAAAGTTCAATCTCTGACAAAATATCTGAAAGTCATCATAATTTCTGAAAGACTGTCTGACAAAACGTCTGAAAGTCAGTGTGATTTCTGATTTTTTCCTAGTGTAAAAAAGTCGTTTAAAATCTGAAAATTTTTTTCAAGTCAATAAAGACCGTGGTGTTTGCTAAAACGTCAGTGAATACCTAGTCGCTGAAAAATCAGTAATTTTTTATTGATTTTTCAGTCAACTTCGCTGATTTTTCCTGCATTTCGATCTGATGATGAATCAAAGACTATTCACAAATTCAAACTGAGAAAGTAGGTTTGTGAATTTACATTCTGCGAGGTCTCTTTTCAGAGCTCAAGAGCAACTTTCCCAGCATCTCAGCTTGCACACACCGAAGTGGCTCAGAGCACTTCTCCACCTTTTCAAGTCCATTTTTTGGAACATATTGCCCTCTCTAAACTCGAATACGATCATCGAAGGTAAGTGCATGCCCTCGCATGACTATCGATTTTAAACGAATTGCAATAAACGCAGGGCTGCAGCCTGCAGGCCAGATAAAAATAAGAGTAAATTTGTACAACGATCCACCTATGGACCTACGGTGCAGTAGGTAACCAACTGGTAAGTACTCTTACAGTGCACCAGCATCACAGCAGCACAGAGCACACGGGCAAAGACGGCAAATAAATTACGGACCGTTTAAATTGATAAATATTAAATCGAACGGTGATTAATTTTATTCGCCAACGCAAATATATAAAGCAAGATAGGCGGTGGCCGCCCTGGGTTACACGGTACGAAGATCTCCTCTCCATACACAGACACACAGCGGCGTGGTGGCGCGACCAGGCCAGTTTCTCGTCGTAATACATCTTAATCTCGTAAACTATTCAATATTCATATTTAGTTGCAATTAATTAATTAATTAATTTTAGATTACACGATGGGTCCGGTTTTTTCGAATAGTTCTTTTTTGATATTAATTAAACGCGTTATTTCGTGATTAGAATTATTGCGTTTATTTTGGAGAACGCCGAGGCGAAGGTTGAGATCTGTTTACGGTCGACAGACGGATAAAGAGAGAAAGAGAGTGGAAAAAAAATTTCGTACGTATCGGCGTGTGTATTTTCTTTACTCGATTCTGTTGTTGGTCGGACCACATGCGGCGCGTCTCTTTTTCCATACGTGCATAGAAGAAATTATTCAATGGTATATGTATGTGTTTTGTTTATTAATGTTACAATTTGTAGGGACTGCGAGCAGCAGTCTCTCCATTTCACTGCGCCAGATAACGGGGCCGAATATTGAGGAGTGGTTCGGTGTCGAATACGAAATACTTACATATATCAAGTATTATTGGCGGGGTTTTTACTCATTGTGATGACTGCGGATGTACCTACACCTATGGCAAGTCTTACTACGAGTACGAAGCCGCTATTAAGTATACCACATCGGGCCGAAAATCGCCTTCGATATGTTATATTCTCTGGAAATGTAGATCTAAGAAGTGATGACCAACTGCAGATAATAGTACTCGGACACTTTGAACGGGTAAGATTAATTGCAAGTTGTTACAAAGAGATCCCATTCTCTTCTTCTCTCCTCTCTCATACAATACAGCAACGTATATGCAAGTGTTTCAGGGACCACATTCGTAAATGTGACATATCTACAACGACGATTAATGCTCATTCTATATAATATACAAACAAAATGTTTAATGTTGAGATGCGATCGCGATATGGCATTGAGTGGAAGTCTGGAAGCGCTGGTGAGTTCCGATGAAGTTCACTTCCTTTTATTTCTATATAGTGTTTCTGTAGATCTCAAGACTTCCTGATCCTCTTCTAATTTCATTGGTTGGGTGCACAACTCATCAGCACTGGTACTTGGGCTTGCGAGATTGTGTGGCAAATTAAAAGCGAAGCTCCAGTTATGCGGCCAATTGAAATAACCCACAATTTATCCTTGATATTTGCCGGGTTCATTGACCTTCATTTGTTGAATGCACTTTTTCTCAAAATTATAGCTATGCCAAAACTACATTACTTCGAAGTGATTTTTCATGATGCCTGCAGAAACTTTTCCCCTCAAAATTCACTATTTTTAAAACTTTCAAAAAACAACTCCTACAAAAATGACTTGAATCGGGGGTTAGAATGGTGGCCAAAAATTTACCAGGAACATGACTAAACGGCCCATTTCCCAAAATAAGGAAAGAAGCTCCTTTGAAAATTTCATACTTGTGGGGGGAGGGGGGTTAATTTCATGAGTAGCATAGGATATGCTTTTGCTAAGGGTAACTCCGCGAAAACCCCGACGAAATTTCTTGACGATAACTTTTAGACGTTTTGTAATACTTTTTTGGAAAATTTTCAAATTTCCATTGATTTTTTGAACTCGATTTCCATTGACTTTTTTGACTCAGAAAATGTTCAGAGATGATGCTGACTTTTACACGTTTTGTTTGAAAATAATTTAGATTTTTTGAACTTGGAAAATTTTAGAAATCAGGGTGACTTTCCGATATTTTGTCAAACTTCTTGGATTTGGAAAATTTCAGATATTACGTTGAATTTCAGACATTTTGTCAGACTTTTTTGGGCATAAAATTTTTTTAAGAATTCAAACAAATTTTTGGACTTGGAAAATTTAAATTTTATGAGTTTAAAAAAATTCAAAAAAAGTTCAAATCAGAATCAGACAGCTTTTTCCTAACGCTGATTTTTAGAAATGTCGTGAAACTTTTTTGAATTTGGAAAAATCTCCAGATTTCTACTAACTTTTTGTACTTGGAATTGGATTTCGAAAATTTTTCAAAAAAATTCCATATTACGAATTTTACTCATGAAAATCCGTTACGACGATTTTTAGATTTTTTATCTGACTTTTTTGGAATTGGAAAATCTTTCAAAATTGAAATGACTTTTTTCAATGAGCAAAAACATAGGTATCCTATGTTTTATAGTTTCATGGGTAGTATGGAAATGGCGGGGACTTTTTCTGGGGAAATTTTGTTATCTACTTCATCAAGGTTCACAAATTTTCAAATTAGAGGATCAAAAGACTAAAACTTTAACATTTTTTGAAAAATTCCTGAGAAAAACCTTTGTAAGAGTTGGCCAGCATCTCCCAATGAAACGATTTTGACAGTTTTTTTTTTCAAGTCATTTCTTTTCAGGTTTAGAAATGCCATACGGCATGAAGGTTCAAAAAGTTTCAAATTTGAGGCCCAAAACATCGAAAATTTCAAAAGATTCTATAACGAAATCTTTCCTTAGGTATTTCATCAAGTTCCACTTTGTTTTCAACAATTTTTTGAGGATATTTCAAAAAAATTAATTAAAATATCATTGAACTTGTTTAAAGTATCATAAAAATTGATAAAATACCGGGTCGTTGAAATAGTGTAATGTTTAAATATCATTAAAATTTACTTACATCAGTGTGATTTTCTAAACATAATTTCAATTTGTGAGAAAAGTGATGAAATTGTCAAGAAAATTGTTCAGTTAATAGACGTTTTTAAAATGTTACAAAAATCTTTTAAATTCTTGTAAAAATGGCATAAAACAATAAAAATATTGCTAAAATTGGTTAAAAACTCGTTAAAATGTCGTAAAAATCATTCAAAACTGAAGAGGAAATGTTCAATTTTGTAAAATTTTGCTCATTTTACAAGAAATTTCTTCGATAATTTAATATCTTTCGGTGATTTTTATAAAAATTCAGCTATTTTAGTTGCATTTTGAACAATTTTTGCGATAGTTATGGCAAATTTATACTAAATTATTGACTTCTACGAGGTTTTCAATGATTATTCCTGTATTTTAAACAATTTCCAGGACTTTTAGGAAAGTGTTGCGATATTTCGCGTAATCAGGTTCACTTTCTGAAACTGATAAGAGTGGAGTAGATAGCCAAGAGGTCAAGAATCACAAGATACTCGTGAGCGAAAAATTACTCTGATAGGGGTAAAAAATCTTCATCAAACGATTTCTGAGAATTAAAATGAAAACTGGAATTCTTAACAGGAAGTTATTCCGAGTTTTTATACGCTCGAGCAAAAAATATTTGAAAAAAGACTTTCAAAAATCAAAATTTGATGTTTTTTAAAAATTTGAATTGGTAAAATCTCAAGCTTTAGTGAAATTCGAAGTCCTACTATACACGATGGCACATCTAAGTAACGAAATTTTCTTTTTTCCATCTCAAAAATTTACGAATTTGGTAATTTTTTTCATTAATGTGCCTAAGAAATTTAATTTATGATGATATTTTCAACCAAGAAGTAATCGAGAACTAAATGAATACTACCTAATACTAGCTCCCTGACCAGCTTCGCTCGTCAGTCGAACTGAAAGACTTGGACACCGCTCAGAAAACCAAAGAGCTCGATAAGCTATACGCACGTGACAGATACGCTTCCGAGTGAAAACATTGTTTTCCATAATGAATTGGTCTTTTGTTCGAGGCGAATAAGGTCGCGAAGTTCGTAAGCTTTTATGATTGTTTTAGCGAAATAAACACATATAAATACGACGCGGGAATAGAAAACGTCATTCGCATTTCATTATATGCAAATTGTTGTCGCAGTATCTTCGGCGTACCTACTCGTAGAATAGATATACCTTCTACAACGTTGACAAATACTACGTACAGTCATCTTCGTCTCGATCGTCGCCGTCGCGTCGTCAGCCCCTCGCAAAAACGTATTACAAACCATCGAATTCTCCGCGTCTCTTTCTACAATTCATTTTGCTCTCGCTGGCTGCGGCGTTTGAAGGAATTGTCGTATACATACCGTTATTCAAACCTGCCTCAGAAATATACGGCCTCGTAAGTATTATAATAGCATCTGCATAAACATACTTTACTTTTATAAATCGGTTACTTGTGAGGCGAATAGGTCGACATATAGGTAGGATCGAACTCCAAGTTCTTGGAACCAGCGCCAGTGCCAGTGCCAGCGCAGGTTAATAATAATTTGTACAAAATCTATCGTAATTTCATCGGTAGCCAGTGCGTTGGTTAATTCGCCCGTAGGTAAACCATAACTGTCGCCGAGTCGACCAATAACCGGTGTGGTGTAGGTAAATTTTATGAGAGGAAAAAAAGACGACCACTCATTGACAGCGCAAACAAACTAAAGAAAGATACGGCACAGCCAGCCAGCGAAATCGAACGGAAATAATATTTCAATAAATCGAATCCGTCGTTTACGTACTTACAACCTAGGTACGGTTTATCGTGAATTTAAAATTTATAAAGTAAGGCTCTCGAACATCGACGCCAGAGAGAGAAACGCCACAAACGAGGTACAAAAAAAGCAACAAACAGTCGGCCAGAGCGAGAGAACGAAACGCTCCATCGTTAATGAACGAAATCGCTATAGTTGGTAAATAAAACAGACGAGCAAGTAGGTTTTTAAAGGGCATCGGAATTATCGCTAATTAAACGAAACAAGATCATAGATCTGTAAACAAAAGGCTATTCGTATAAAATACATCAGCCACAATATCGACTAATAGACGTAATGATAATGAATGCAAATCGTTGGCATATTTTACTCGGAGAAAACACACTGCCGCTGCCACCACGTCTCTCGCATCCTTCCTCCGCAACATTTCAGTAGGCAGATTGTTCGTTTGTGATTTAAGTAAAGTAGGTCTTAACGTACCTACAGCTATTATCCGAGAGAGAACTAGTGTCATTAACATATGTTATTCGCTCGGCAAATGAATAGTCTCGCCTTTAACATATAATTTGACATCTGTCACCAAGTTGTACGTCTTACGTATCTACACGATTTTCAATAAATCAGTTTCTCACGCTGTTTCCCCGCTTCTTCCATCGCTTCGGGGCTTTTATCGACCGTCTTCTTATTTCTATTCCTATACAAATACCGTCAATCCCCCACCCCCATCATCCGCTTCCGAAGTAAAATCACGTCCACCGAGCTTGCCCCCTTTTCTGCCAGCGCAATCAGTCATTTGTACGAGTAATACCGCGTGCACCAGCTACTACATACGTTCGTATCCATTTCCATAGACTAGATAAACCAATCCACCAAATCAAATCCCACAGTCGTCGACCGAGCCGACGTACACATCATGCTGGGAAAATCAGTACTTTGATTATCATTATCGCGCCTCGTCTCCTTGTACCCTTCTCGTGTAGTACGCTTTCGACGTTGCAGACTTCAGTTTTCTCGTGGTAAGATTTTATATTCGATTCGATCGAAAGGAGTTGCAATTTCAGCAATTTCAGCAATTTCATTTCTTTCAGCAGCGTTGACAAAAAATTACTTTTTCCTTCGAAATGTCCGAATATGCATTACTACCGGTGAGCCTCCTATCACCCCCCCCCCTCATCTGTTTCTGTCAACTTCAAAATATTTCAAATCGATTTTAAATTCCAAGAAACTCCGAGGCGTAAATCTTGTCATTAGCAACAGCGAGGACAAAAATTTTGGTGCCAAAGAAATGGGATTAAACGAGTCAAAATTAATTAAGAATTTGTAAGCTGATATTTCGGCAACATTTCATCTGACTTTTACAGCCATTTTCAAGAAGTCAGATATAATTCTGACAAAATATCACCATCAAGTTTCAGGTCTATTTTTTTGTATCAACTCGAACCGAAAATTTAATAAATTTTTCCAGGAGTTGAATTAGTTTGAAAAATACGGTACCAAATGAAAATTGTGTAGGATATCATACGCTGGTAAATGTTAACAATTCGATAACAAAAATGAGTCACCTGTTGTTGGTCCTGATAACGATAACAGGAAAGGGGGATTTCCGAATAACATTCTTTTCAAGGTATACCTGTGAAATGAATTTTTCGACTATAGTCTTTAGTGCCACTCGTAATATTACGGATTAGTATCTTCAATCAGGAAAATTTAGTACTCGCCTAAAACAAAACAACAAAATAAATCGAAGTTAGGTTATTGTTGAATAATCAGTGCAAACAGTACAAACTAAAACGCATTATTTGAAAATGGACAACATTTGAATTTTTAAAAATTTAGTAGAATTTTCAAAATTGCGTTAACGTGTTGAACTCTTGATCAAATTATAGTCAATGCTCATTTTTTAACTGAGTAATATACGAAATACGCGAAAAAAAATTTCTGAACCTTTATCACGAAAATTTGGCAAAATAACATAAAAATTTAAACAGTCATAAAATTTATAAAATTATTACGAAGATGGGGTAAAAAATAATGCGAAAAATTTGTTTCAACTCGATATTTGTCATACAGTGAAATTTCAGGAAAATCGAAATTTTTAAATTTTTTTCTTATTGTAGCTGCAATTTTTCAAAGTTGAAAATAATTAATTCGTGAGAATGGGCGAAAAAATTGGAAACTCGATTTTCCCGAAATTACAATAATTAAATGAGAAATATCAAGTTGAAAAATGTCCAAACATAAATTATAGGCCCTCAGGTCACCTGGGAAGGAGTTTTTTGTTCTCAAAATAGCGCTAGTATAATTAAAAATAGATAAATAAAATAAAATGGCGTCATTCGGGTATTTTAAACGAAAATTTAAAAAAATTTTAAAAAAGTGAACTTTGTTTCAAATTCAGGTTGATAGTGTGTTCAGGTGACATTGATGATATTTTGCAATAAAAATAAAAATTTTGACCAAAAATGACTTTTTAAACCATTTTGTTCACACTTATGTCTCATTGAACTATCTATCAATGCATGTCAATATAATCTCAACCATTACATCGCATCTATTCTGGATCATTACCAGCAACACTTACTTATACGCTCCCCTCGCTTCACCTCGCCATGTTCCACTATTCAATCTCTTTCGATACCATCATGGCCAATTCACGACACCCAACTTCCGTCAGATCGCATCCCAGCCCACGCAAACGACGTTTAATAAGCTGCATATGTAATCGCCTGAAATCCGCTCGGAAATTCGTATTTTAGGCATTTGGTTATGCAACTTAATGGACATTTTTTTCAACGTCTCTTACGCGCCTATACCTACCAGTGCTCATACCACGAACTCGTTCTCCACCTTATACTGGATAACGATCGTCAGAATGATCCGACACGATAGTATTTTTGACACAAAAAAATAGTTATCATCGACCCGTAAAATTAAATTCAGATTCAAACGAAACGATCCTCGAAGCTATTCGAGTGATGTCACTCTCTCTCGTACAACTCGACGACCACGTAAGTACGGAATAACTTTCGCAGAGCACGCGCTGCACCGGCAGCAAAAACTGGTGCGAACAACCTCACACTTTTGATAGTTGACAATTTATGACTGAAGCTAATAGCCATCACCGGAACAGCATAACATGTGACGTAGATAAAAAAAATGAGAAAAAACTCCGGAGCGAAAAAAATAATCCGACAACGATCGATATAATAAGGTACATGAAAATTCAACACGTTAACTCGCCAATGTACCACCTTCGGTATCGCGTGACGCGCATCTAATAAAACGGCATTATCATTAAAAAATCAATCAGATTCGAATAAAAACTATCGTAAACTGGTTCCAGCCATGTTAATTGGCACTACGACATTGAAAACAAAAGGCAAAAAACCAACTTGTAAACTAGTTTCGGAATAAATCAATAACACATTCTTTATAATCGACGAGTGTGTGAGGCGAAATGTCGTACGGAATCGATAAATAGACGAAGTTGTACGTGGATGGCCGCATAGGCTAGTGGATACCTTTATATTTGTACTTGGGAAACGACGAAGCGACGTGTATTACAACGTATCCAGTATCTACGAGCACCTGTTCCAAAACATCACAAAGTATAAAATTGATTTGAAATAGGGCACATCTCATCTAATCTGATTTAGGCAGATCTGGATCGAATCATTTTTGGGAAATTGCAAGAGATTAAAATCGGGGTTGAATCAAGAAGAGGCAGATGGTCTTCTCCAAAAATCCAAAAATTGCATTTTTAGTCTGACGAATCAAATTTGAGATACAAAATTTGCAACGTGAAAACTTTTCTTTAAAAATTTGGAAAATTTTACATTTCGGTGGAAAAAGTTGAGAAAAATTACATCTCAGCCGAATGTCAACTTCGACTCTCCAACGAACATTTCTTCGAGCAAAGTAACCGCAGACGATACTGCAAAATTGTTGGATATCCGTGCCACGAAATGTGCAACTGTGTGCATTACTCTTCTCCATTTTACGCGAGTAAATATGCATATTGTTGATTCGCATTCTTGGAAAGCATTAGATACCTATACACGAGCATCCAACTGCCAACTCCATCATCAAATCGTGGTAACACGAAGAATAACCTGTCTCGCGCGCAGAAAAAGTGTCGCGTGTTTGGAACGACTTGGCTCATCATTCAAGATGACCGCGCGGTGACACAGCAAAAGACAGAGAGAGAGAGTGAGAGGACGACGAGATGAACGACAAAAACGTAATTTATAAAGCCGCGTAGTCGAAGCTGAAACAGTGGTACGGTGCGGTGGTGACGATAGTGACGGTGATGGTCACAATACACCTAATAGGTGGTATGCCAAGATGCACTATGCAGTATGCAAAAACCACCAATGCATTACGAACGACGAACTGGGCAATAAAAAAACCTGGATGCTGCACGCGGTACGTAGGTAAATTGTAATAAAAAATAAGAAAAGAAAAAAAACCACCATCCAAAGGTAAATCGTATTATTGTACCCAGGCACCTATATAATAAGTGCAAGTGCAACTGCAACTGCACTGCAGCAGTGCACACGTAGACACACAGGCGTGGTATGTTAATTCGTACGACACGTCGGATTTTCTAAACTGACGCCGTACAGAGCTCTTCGCACAGGCACAGTACGAGTACATACATACGAGCAACAATAGTTCACAATTTATTGGCTATAAAGTTGATACGTTTTCTTTGTGTGTACGATGGCATTATCTCACGTTCAACTTGCTCGAGACCGCACCGAGCATTTACTATTTAAGCCTGAAATGTTCTAGAATTTTTCATTCTTTTCAAATAGTACTAAACTGTTTACGACTGCAAGCTGTTTGTCTGCTACCAATGAGTTTCGGTTTCCAATTACCCGCCACCGTTGTTTCGCTTATTTTTCCATTCCACTCGTACCTGGTACCTACACATCGCAGAGGTACTTTTTACAAATCGTCTTTGACGGGGGTAATTGTTCTTTCTCGACGTATTGTCGACTAAGCCGAGAAAAAAGCACAAGCCAGCATTATTAGAGTCACTTAGATTATCTACAATACAAGAAGCACGGTTGATTTTATTCTTTATAGCGTCTAGTTGGTTGTAATAGGTAATAATCCATCGAGTGTACGTCAATTCAACGATCTCTGATGCAAAGATGCGAGTAAATGAGAATACGTAAGAAAGAAAAGAAAATTTCTTATTTTTTTCACAAAAAAACTGAATTAGGATTATAAACAGCATATCAAGATACACAAAACACCACCGACTACAACGCCTGGAAGACAAACTGCTGCAATACAAATAAAAAGTGCACCGAATATAGCACTGCTGACGAACGTATTACAGCTATACGAGGATGTAACACTAACATTCATTGCACAGCAACATCCTTGACTTCTTTCTGAGATAGTTTTCGATGTTGGGCGACCAATAGCAGTAAAACTGTTCCTCTTCGATTGAATTACTTTTTCTTCTCATTTTAAGAAGCAGTTCAATTTCTAGCCAATCAGCGAGTAGGTAGTATTTTGCAGAAACCAATGAGCGAATAGTATTTCAAAACTTTTTTTTTCACTGGGATCGTTGCGCTCATAACGTTAGTTTGCATTGAAATTGAATTGAATTGAATAACTTTTCGACTCGTATGAAAGTTTAATTATTCAGAATTTTTTTCACCAACCTAGCTGCATTTTTCGAACAAGAATACGTAAAATATCCGTTTAATTTGAATCGATAGCAATTTTTGAAAAAATCTTACACCTCAACAATCATTCCCTCGAAATTTTCACCTTTGATTCTCGTGTTGAGATCAAAGTAAGGGTAAAAAATTTTCGTTCATCGCTTGTTAGGAACTTTCAGAATGTAGTGGAAGGAAAAATTTCCTAAAACCAATTACTATCAAATAAATTAAATTAAACATTAGGAAAAAAACCCGGCCCTGCGGACCCCTTTCGTTGATTCTGTTTCCATTCTACGTATAAAAATATAAAACATAGGATATGCTTCTACTTTTTATGTAAAGTCTGAAAAATTGTCTAAAAGTCAGCGTGATTTCGAAATTTTTTTCCAAGTCCAAAAAGTCCAATGTCTGATAAAATATCTACATATTAATATGATTTCTGATTTTTTCCAATTCCAAAAAAGTCTGACAAAATGTCCAAAGGTTATCGCCGAAAAATTTTGCGACGTAATTTCGTCAGGGAATTTCGTGACGTTTGTCACGGACTAGGTCATTGTAAAAGCATAGTTTACTTATGCTAAAAAAAATTGAGATATTTTTTTCTAAGAAAATTCAGAAATTTTTTTATTCTAAAAAATGAAGATTTTTTTTAAAAAAGAATCTGACGAAATCAAAAAAATGGGGTGGCATATCGTTGGGTTCAAAATATTGACCTAATCTTTCAATTGGGTCCTTCAGGGTGTCTAACAAAATTTTTCGAGAAAAAAGCTTGACTTAGCTTGACCTTTTCGAATGACTTTTTTGACATTATTACAACCAAACCCCAAATTTTTTGACCCCCCCTTGTGTATATTCGTTTTAAAGGAAATTTCAAGCACTTTTTTGTCCCTC
>FIZU01004598.1:0-23092 GCA_900064475.1 Pseudococcus longispinus
ATTTTATTTTGCTCTTTTTCAAGAATTGAGTATTTTGGACTTTGAAAAAATGTTAGACTACATGAAATAAGTTGGAAAAAAATCAAAGTTTCTCGGTTTTGCTGAAATTGCTTTATATGAAAGATATCGTTTTGAAACAAGCCCAAACATGATTTTTAGGCCCCTAGGTCATCTTGAAGAGGTTTTCAGTTCCCAAAATGGCGTTTTTTGGGTATTTTTAAAAAAAAGGGGAAAAACGAACGAATTTGGCCCAAATGCTGGTTGATGGTGCATTTTGGTGTCATTAATGATAAATTTCAAGAAAAAATGTTTTTGACCAAAAATGACTCATAAGGGGGAAAAAATACGAAAAAATCAGGTTTTACATTTTTGAAGATGACGCACCACGATATCAAGTTCTACAAAATATGGGATTGTACATCTAGTTTAAGTACACAATATTTTTTTTTCAGAATTGCACTTCTGAAAGGGGTTGCCAAGATGGCTCTTGGAAAGCTTAAAATGCCCATTTGACCTTGAAAAAGTGATCGAAATTTTTTTCAAAAAATTCCAAAAATCATTCTTAATGCTCTCTATCATCCTTGCAAGTTTGAAAAAATTCGGTTGAAAACTGCCAATAATGGAAATTTTTTACAAAAATCCACATTCAACCCCCCAAAACGGGTTAGAGTTGAGATATCGAGCTAAAAATTTTGTCACGGGGGCTTTAGACCATATGGACCAACTTCCACTGGATAATTTAAAATTCGGTGCTCAGGACCAAATCATTTCTATAAACCCGGCTACGTTCTTTTCTGTGAAGAACAGTGCCTTCGATCTTAACGATATACAACTCTTACTACTTTCAACGTGAAACCTGTTGCATATTTTTTTCTTGAAGGCGCACGTGAAAAATCCACAAAGGTAGCAATCCTATTATGAAAAATGATAAGTATCAAAAAATTTAAATCATCAGTGCTATAAACGAATACTGTATTCATTCCTTTGTGAACAATTTGACCACTAGGTAAAAATTATCCAGATAGGTACCTGATTCTTTTTGAGCATCATGATCGTACATTTTGAGCAAAATAAGCATACTTTCAAACCAACACTTTTTCAAAAATAATTTTTTCACCCTAACATGGGTAAAATTTCACTATGGCTGTTGGTATTGATATTTTCTTAAATCTACTTCTTCATTATTACTCATTAATTAACTGTTGTACTAGCTAATGTTTCCATACTGCTAATCAAAAAAAGAGTATTCTGATAATGTTTAAAACGTTAAACGTTATCGGCGCGTGATACTTATCGGATTTTCTTAAAACATTGAATACCTATTGCAAAACTTATTCGTTTGGATGTATTACGACCAACTAATGCGTTATGATGTCACTGTGTAGAATTAAGTAGAAAAGAAAAAATCTGAATGTTTTTCTCAAAAATCGAAGAATAGATGTGCAGATGTCTTCATTTTGTAAAATTCATAAAAATAATTCAATGTGTTTGAAAACCTTTTGTAGACATGAAATTAATTAGGTAAGTGCTAAAAAAAACGACGATAATGATCCCTGAACCATAGCTAAAGACAATTAATTTTGCTTTGTATGTTTTGCTTTCGAAGATCAAAAAAGAAATATGAAAATATAAAAACTTAA
The DNA here is from genome assembly GCA_900064475.1 of Pseudococcus longispinus. NCBI lineage: Eukaryota > Metazoa > Arthropoda > Insecta > Hemiptera > Pseudococcidae > Pseudococcus > Pseudococcus longispinus. The sequence goes on from FIZU01004598.1 coordinate 1,641, forward strand.
CACATTATTGAAATTTTTACATTTTTGAAACTGTGTTAAATGATAAATCAACTTTGCCTTAAGGTACATACGTATGTAAGAATGAGTGGAAAATTTTAGATAATTACGTATGTACGTAAGTATGTAGTCTACCCATCGTTCGGTATTGAAATTAAAATTCGAAGATATGAAAATATTTTGCTCAAACTGCATCGTGCTTGAAAAAGTAAACAAATGTGTAAACTCTTTTCTAAATTCTTTAGAATTAAAAAATCATTTTAGCACAAGAGACGGGCATAAAAGAGAAACAATCCAACAAGTGAAATCAACGTGAAAACTGATACGCTCAACATTACTTATACTTTCAATCTACCTACCTGATCTTAATTCCGACGTTAATCAAAATTGGTATTTATATAGGTTTATATTTTTTCAACAGATTTTTAATTTACTATGAAAGAATAAGGGATTTGAATTTATAGACAATAGGCCCCCCAGGAAAAAAATTTCTTTTAGAAACTTCGAAAATGACAAAAAACCACAATTAATCGAATATTTCCTAAAATCAGACGTTCAGACAATAATGAAATTTCTAACAATACGATCACTAGTTTCATAGTGAAACTGTATAAAGCTTGAATTGAACTTTACACCCAATCTAACTTAAACACAAGTAAATAATGATTATGGTATTTCGTTATTCGATTTAAATATTTAAATTTGAATGCCACATACCTGGCGACAACTCAGAAACTCCGCTGGTAACAATAGATGAGGCATTTTGCACAATCACTGAATTAGAAGCTAAATTACCCGATGCTACCACTAGTAATTGCGATGACGGATGCTGAGGTACACGATCATCGTCCATTATATGTCCAAGAGGGTCAAAGGTCGCATCCGTTCATCTACAACTTCTCAATCGAAATAAATCAAAAAAATCGTCCTTTGCACTCCATCGAAAAACTTTTTAAATTATGCGCACGCATATATTTTATTATCATGTTTGTCTTCTTAAAATAACCTACATTTTATCTTTATTAGTATTTGGTCGTTATCAATTGCGCCTTTGTAGGGATTCTTTAATTATAAGAAACAATTTACTCGCGAGAAGAATTCGTTTTCATTCGCAGTTGTTTCTGTGTTGCAAAAATGATAATGCTGAAGATGGGGTATTGATGATTATACTTCAAGTACAATACTATCTACCTATTCATAATTTTTCAGGTTTTTCATCTATTTTACTGTTATTATTATTTATTATGAAGGTGAATAAGTCAGTTTACAAATTGCAAATTGAATGCTGGTTGTAATCAACAGTAATTTACCATCAAAGATGATAAACCTTATCATCCCTTGCCCTTTTTAAAAATAATCAAAGACTAAGACCGTCAGACGTAATGGTAGAATGAAGATTGAATACTTAAAAGTGAAAGTAGAGTGTCATGAACTCCACCAATAAAAGGCGCCAATTAAAATGCTTCAATTTCATTTCTCTTTGCTTTTCCCAGACGAGTAGGTTTCAACCTGCATAAAATAGTTCAATTTTTCAAATATAGGTAGCGCTATGAAACGAAAATTTTTCCAAAATCGATTATCGCTTCGAAATCGGAACGATAACGATAAACGATAGCGAAAGCGAAAATTGAACCAAATCAATCACTGAATCACTCAATTAATCAGAATTTAATAATTTAACTAATTAATTTGGAAATTTCCTCTGAGTTTGGTAAAGTTTTCGTTAAATATTGTTTGAAATCTACAGTTTTGGCATTTCGATTTGTCTCCGTCGGCTGATAACTATGCAACTTCTATTGTACAATGATGTGTGATCTTCCGTTCTAAATCGAAGTAAGTTGATTTTAGATTAATTTAGACGACATCTGCGAATTTATACAGATCATCGGTATTTATATTACTTTCAATTACATATTGATGAATCAATAAGTAAAACAAATGCAATATATCTGGATTCCGAACTGATACATTATGTAATATGGTCACTCACACTGAGGTGTTTTATCTCGAACTTAATTATAGCAGCAATAACAATAATAATCACTTTGTTGTGTTTAGTAATGCTGGATCTTTTTAGATTTTGTGCCTAATTAGCCTTTCTAATTGGTACATTTTTTATTTCGTGGCATACATTGATCTACGTTAGAACACCACAGATGTATTTGTTTTATTTCCTTGGTACATTAGACTATGTTCTTTGGTTATAGTGTTTCATAATCAACACATTTCAAGTTTACAGTTCTTTGTTAATTTTGAAACAAACTATTTTGGAATGTTGTTTAGAAACAGTTACTTACTAGTCGCCATGGAACATCGTAGAGTTTTATCAGAATCGAATCATCATACCAGTTCTGACTCGGATTCAAAATCCAGTTCGTTGAATTCGAAATTGGGACAGGAATCGGTAAGTTTGCTGATGTATAGATTATTTAAAATTATTCAATGTTGCTAATTATTATGATACTTTAGGTTAGTTCCGGTAAAGCTTCGTATTCCATTACCAAAAGCCCTTGTTCCTCCAGTTCCACCTCAAATGATAACCTAGCCAACGTTACCTTTGATCATAAATTAAGGAGCAAGGTTAGTTGATCGTGAAAATCGTTCTGATTTTTTTATTCAATATGCAAAATGTATTAAATCAAATGTAATCGATTTCAGAATGCTACTTTGGAAGGTACAAATGGAACCAGCAACAGACCTGATGATCCACCGTTGCTCCCTGGTGAAAAAGTCCAAGGAGTAGCTCGAGAAGTGACTTACCTTTGTCCATATAGTGGACCGACTAGAGGTGTTTTATCCGTGACTAATTTCAAAATACATTTCCGTAGTATGGATAGAGATACTTTGTATGTGATTGAAGTTCCATTAGGCGTGGTAAGTTTTATATCAAGATCGAAACATGAGGTTTTGTGAAAATACTTGTGTATTGCATGGAAAGTCGAGTGTTTTCAACACTAATATTTTTTTTCAGGTTAGTCGAGTTGAAAAAGTAGGCGGACAATCCCTGAGTAGGGGTGAAAATTCGTACGGCATCGAATTATTTTGTAAAGATATGAGAAATCTTAGATTTGGTCACAAACAAGTAAATTGAAAAGCGAATTAATTAGCGAACGTACCACGTTAATTAGTAATATACTCGAATTTGTTTTTTAAAAACAGGAAAATCACTCGCGACGTAACGTATTCGAGAAATTACAACAATACGCATTTCCATTATCTCACAAACTACCTCTTTTTTCGTTCGAATGTTCGGAAACGTTTCCTGAGAATGGCTGGGCAGTTCACGAGCCAATTGCCGAATTCAAAAGAATGGTATCGAATCTTTTAAATAGAGATTTCTTCTCGTTCAGCATTTGGTTTCATTTTACGTAAATTATTCTAGGGAGTGCCTAACGAAATGTGGAAAATCAGCAAAATCAACGAGAATTACGATTTCTGCGACAGTTACCCGGCCATTTTAGCTGTACCAGCTCAAGCAACCGATGACGAATTAAGGCAAGTCGCCGCTTTCCGGAGTCGTGGTCGCATTCCTGTACTTTCATGGATTCATCCAGAGTCACAAGCTACAATTACACGATCTTCTCAGCCTCTTGTCGGAGTTGGTGGCAAAAGATGTAGAGAAGATGAACGTTATATCCAGCTCATAATGGATGCCAATGCACAGTCCCACAAATTATTCATTATGGATGCACGACCGAGGTAAAATTTGTTAAAGGAAAAGAATCGTTGAGGCTTTGGAAAATTTTTATTCAATTTTTACGTATTTAGTGCCAATGCTATCGCTAATAAAGCCAAAGGAGGAGGGTATGAATCTGAAGATACTTATCAAAACGCCGAAGTTATTTTCTTGGATATTCATAACATTCACGTAATGAGAGAATCCCTAAGAAAGCTGAAAGGTTAGCAATATAAAATTCTAATATACGTGCTTCTAATTGTTTCAATTATTTATAAATTCTATTTTTTATCTTAGAATTATGTTTTCCATTGATTGATGAGTCGAAATGGCTATCTGGCGTTGAATCTACGTACTGGCTGAAGCATATCAGATGTATATTAGCTGGTGCCTGTAGAATCGCTGATAAAGTTGAAAATCACAAAACATCTGTTCTAGTCCATTGTTCCGATGGCTGGGATAGAACTGCACAAGTATTTATTTACTTCTCTAAAATACTTACCAAATGAGTAGATTTTCACGAATTGAATTATGTTTGTATTTCAGCTCACAGCATTAGCCATGTTACTATTGGATCCTTACTACAGAACAATTAAAGGTTTTGAAGTAATAATAGAGAAAGAATGGCTGAGTTTTGGTCACAAATTTCAACAGGTACGTTTGCATTATTAGATGACTTTCATTTTCGTAAATAATTTCTAATTTTTTGTTTCAATTTATAGCGTATTGGACATGGCGATGATCACCATTCGGACGCTGATAGATCTCCAGTATTCTTACAATTTATAGACTGCGTTTGGCAGGTTACGAAAATGTTCGAGCATGCTTTCGAATTTAACGAATTGTTTCTAATAACCATTCTAGACCATTTGTATTCCTGTCGTTTCGGGACATTCTTATTTAATAGGTTCGTAAAAATATTTGTGATGCTCTAGAAATTGTAGGTACCTGAAGTAAATAGTGAAGTGTAATAAGAAATGAAATTGCATTTTGGGTTATCAAACAATTTTTGGTTTTAAAATGTTCGTTTCGACGTCCCGATTAACTACTAAAAAGTCCCCGAACCTTACCCCTCGGGAAGTCCCCCTAATACGGACCCCAAGAGATCCCCTCGCGGTTTTTTGCCCGTAACTCTGAAAATATGCGTGAAAACGAAAAAATGGACATGATTAAAATTGAAGCATACAAAATTTGCATTAAAAAAGGTTATATTCATTTTTTCGAAAAGTGAACGGGTGGCGCAAAAACACGCGTCAAAGTATACAGAGTGGGGGAAAAAATCCGAAGTGCCCCCTCGTTTTGCGAATAAGCAATAATTTCGAAAAAAAACTGCATGTATGCAAATGATGACCCACCGTGGATCCCAATAAAATTGCCACCCCTCCGCTTCCCCCATAAATATATACATGTTGTCCCCAAAAAATTGAAATGTTGTAATTTTCTGAAGATAACATACAGATTGAAGTGCCACTGCATATACATGACTAATGAATTATGAAAAAAACTTTCCCTCACCCAATGTGGACTTCTCAGATCCCTTCATCACTTACGCCCATAAATACCCAATCGTGCGTCGGAAGGAAGGGGTTTTGTAGGAAATTTTGTCTACTTTAACGTTTATTCGAATTTTAGTTTTTTTCAAAATTATTGCTTTTTCGCAAAACGAGGAGTACTTCGGATTTTTTCCACTCTGTATACTTTGACGAGTGTTTTTGCGCCACCCGTTCACTTTTCGAAAAAAATGAATAGAACCTTTTTTGTTGCAAATTTCATATACTTTAATTTTAGTTATGTCCATTTTTTCGTTTTCACGCATATTTTCAGAGTTACGGCCAAAAAACCGCGAGGGGGTCTCTTTGGGTCCACATTTAGGGACTTCCCGAGGTAATCAGGACGTCGAAAGGAACATTTTAAAACCAAAAAATTTTTCACGACCCAAAATACAATTTACACCATTGTTTTGGTCTATCTTAACTGGACTAAAAATATTAAACTAATTTCATTCCTCCGTTCGCCATTCGACAGTGAACGCGAAAGACTGCAAGAAGGAAACGTCAAACAACGTACTAGTTCCCTTTGGTCGATGATTAACAGCGATATAGATTCGTATAAAAATCCATTATATCATCATGTACCTCATAGTTTAGATCCTGTGGCCACAATGCGATACATCAAGTTATGGAAAAGCCTGTATTGCCGATGGAATCCTAGTATGCGTCCACAGGTCGGAAACACGTTCAAATCTGAACTCAAAAAATTATATCAATTATTATCCAAACCATAAAATTAACGTTGATCATTTCAGGAAGCTATTTATCAAAGAATGCGTGAACTATTAGCGATGCGGAATCAACTGCAGAGTAAAGCCGAAGATAAGAAGAGAGATTTAAAAGTTCGATCATCTCGTACCTCGAATGCCACACCAACTCGAATCACCTCACCTATGCATGTATAAAAACTAATAGATAAATAGTCTCGATTGAAAACTCACATATATTAATCCAGAAATACCTTTCGGTGTTCCTTTTTTTAATTATTTGAAGTTTCGTTGACCCAGAACCCAATTTTGTGCCAAGTCAGTAGTATGACTTGCAATGGACGAACTTTTTCGAGTGAGATAAAAAATATTTCATTAGATTATTAAATCGGGGAGAAATTTATTTTTTGTATGTATTTTCAGTTGCTAATTAGCTGGGATTGGAAGCTTATCAGTTTGAAATTAATTTATTCGATTGTAAAAATGGATATTATGATGTTACTATTGTTATAAAAAAACCAATGTAAGTATTTTTAAAACTGAAAAAAGTATACTTTCATCCATGTATAGGTGTAACCTACTACCTAACCTATTTAAATTTTATAAATTTTATTATTTTTATTTTATTGCGTTTTTTTTTGACTTCTTTCAAAGTTTTATAATGTTTATTTGTTGTTTTTTTTATTATTTTTTTATTCAAAAACATTCGTATAGAGATTATAAAAAATAACCCGCGTGATTAATCCAACGCCAAAAATTATTATTACCTAATTTCAATAATAATTATGGATTTTCGTATACCAAAAATACAATTTAGCGAAAAAATATTAAACGATTATTTTAGTACAAATGTTACTTTTTATTGTATCGTAGGTGTATTATTTTATTGAGATGATTTTTTTTTTTTTTTTTATTTTTATGTTTTAAAATACACGTTTATTTACTGAATAGTTTTGAAAAAAGTTCATAGCTGAGGTACGACTACGACCACATACGGTATGTGACTTTCGGTACAATTTCACTGATAGTGTAAACTAGGTGCCTTGGTGACTCATTATCCTTGTTTGCGAACAATGGGTACAACGAAATCTTACGTGTTCGATTGAAGCTAAGGCGACATAATATGTATTACATCAGAAAGAAGTATTGTAATTTTAATTCCTAGAGTTTGAATAATTACGATTACTCGAGTGTTACTACCATTTACCATTGTTTGTTTTTTTTATTATCAATGTGAAGTTTGTTTTGATAACTGGACCGTATGAATTGTAAGCTATTTATTTTGTTGAAACAGGTAATAATAATTAGCAATTAGGCGAGTCTAATAACCGTAAGTTTTGCTGAAAGTAAGATCCTGATCGATCTCAGGTTGTATTTTGCTCAATCGCAATCTCCTATCTTGGGATTCGTTATTGGAGCTAATGAAAAATGACACGTCAGAAGGTCACTTGCTGTGATATCAAACTAGTTTGACAAAATCAATAAGATCAAGGGGTAAAGTGATTGAAAAATCGCAGTACTTCATATTTCATTTGAATTAATCTCTGAAAATTTTCCAGACGTGAGTTCTACGTAGCCTAGCACGTATCTAGTTTTGGCCATTTTACTTTGAGATTTCACGTCACAGGTATTTCTCATTTCTCACTGACCACTGAAAAAAAAAACAACCTAGACCAATAATTCCAAATTCATCGGTTCTGGTGCGGTCAAAATTAAAGGGATTACCACGGTTTGTTAAATTTCAAGACTAGACGATCGACGACCGTTAACTTCTATTCCCATGTACTTACCAACGGTGCATTGGACTGATATGGTTGAGCGTTACGAAGCGGTTACTATCGTGGTACATAGGTTCGATGGAAGGGGGATTTTCGGGTGGGAGATTAACGAAATAACCACCTCACTACCTGTAGATACGATACGCCGATGCATTATTTACTAATAACTTGAATCCGACTTAAACTAGTAATCATTGAAAAGAAAATCGCGTTTTTGGTTTCGCGATGTGTTGGTGATCTGCGTCGAGTACTGGTTTATTTTTTTTCATCGAACATCCGTTTTCTTTTGTGGTAATAATGTATTTGTGCGTTAATGCGGTATTGTTTGTTTAGATCGAATTCGTAACGATATGAAAATGAAGGAGACGTTTTGTTCGTACACCGATTTCAGCGAAGATGATACCAAAAAGGTAAGCTATTCCGGTGGAATTTGACTTATTAAGTGTACTTATTCGTTAAACAAATAGATTAGCATCGATTAAGTATTATGACAATGTGCCATACCCTAGGTGATAACAAGTTTCGGTCTTAAAATCTCAGCACCTACTTCAAATCAGCACTGTGATTTGCTGTCATGGAATTCATGTCAGCTGATCTCTATTTCGATGATTTTGATAAACGAAATTAACATACTTTGGTGATTGCGAAGACCTAGACTGCCTGTAAAATACTTCAATAAGAATTCGAAGAACTAGAAACTCAGAAGTTAGATAAAAAGTATAGTCTATAGAATCTACGTTGACCATCAGTGAATTTTTCAGCCGGATAATAAGTTACCTATTGAAAAAATTCAATTCATTTCGCAGAGGCACTTACATCCAGACATATCCGAAACAGTATTAGATTAAAAACACGTTTTTATGAACTGGTTTATCCTACGATGTGTACATATATGTACGTACACGTAGTTAGTTACATTTGCCCACATCACTTTTTTTTTCAAAGACCTGTATGATATAAAGTATAAGGCATTGAAATTCTGCAAAAAAAATTATAAGTAGGTTGGTAATATTGGCTCGAAGGAACTGAGTACTAGTTGGACATCCAAGTTTGCTAATTATTTTTCTTTGGGATTTTAATCTCGTAGAGGATTAATTTGATCCCACTCTCGAACGAAAGATTTATTATCATTAGGTAATTTGTCATTGATATGATCCTGATACGTGCTTATAGGTATGCTATTGTCATTGAATCCATTCTTCGTTCATTTCATATGATGATTAGATTGATGGATTGAATTCTAATGCGATTTATATGTATAGTGAAAATAATAGGTTAATGGGGTACCCTAGGTTGAATTATGAGTAAAACGTATTACTGGTACGTACGAAAATGCTTGGCGAATTCATGTAAGTAAAGAAGTTTCCTATCATCGATTAATGTATTCATTTGAAATCACGAAATGTACTTAGAAAAAGTACATTTAGATGCTATTTTGCTCGATTAACGGATTTCCGAGTCGATTCTATGTAAATTTTTCTAAATGGGGTATTTTCTCCGTGGCTTAATTATACCCGAACGAGTACCTAAGTATATGGTATGAATGTTCTAGTTCGGAAACGCCAAGTGGGCGCAGTTATCCAGATGTGCCTATCAATCAATTAAGCATTATTGTCGATCGACATCGACACCAGCATACCTTGTACCAATATGTGTTTTGTAGAATTGTAGTAGTGATAGGTGTAGCGGTACATGTCATACATACCAAATCAATGTTACCTATATACTCGTATATATTTATACTGTGACGTGTAAATTTATTAAATGATGGACTTTTTGTCACCTCGGTAGGTATATCAAATGAGGCGACATTTTTCTCTTAGGATATCGACTGATTCGACGATTTTTGATCATGCGTTATGTTCATTGTGCATATTAGGTACAACCCATTATTATAGGAAGTGCTGTAAAAGTATTTAATGAAAATAGGTATTACAATACGGAAAAGCTGATCGTATTTTCATCGCGATGTCCATGATATAGGTTACGTATTTCCCTTGAGAAGATATATGTAGATGTAGGATTTCATTTAAGGTAATAAATAACGTAGCTATGGTGTGCATTTTTTATCTATTTAAAGTCATTCAGGTTTCTGAAACAAAATTTCGTAATTTCCAACGACGCCATCTCTGTTACGAAAAGGGTAGCAAGATGGAAGTACGATTCTGTACGTTTTGATAGTCGAGGTTAGAGGGCTAAAAAATGAAGAGAATTTGTACTCGTCTGAAAACGATTTTTTTTAGTGCTGTGTATTGCATTATCTGACCAAGGAATATAGCCAAGTAATAAAAAATTGAGGTCTTTTTCAGATTGGGCTCCCGGATCTGGGCAGTGGTACAAAAAGTCGATTAGGTCTGCAACATCACATTTGTGACCAAAATTTCAGCTGATGAAGTTCATTAGTGAGGCGAATATATGAATTTTTTCAAATTTTTAATATCTGGAATTTTGAGCTGTTAGCTCTACAAAAGTGAAATTTCAAAAATTGAAAAATTATATTTGGTAGTTGAAATTTGGTGAAGGGAGGAGGAAGGTGTTGTCATGCTTTTCCAGGCGATTTAATTTTCGTTCAAATCTCGGAAGTCCAGAGTTAGATACCTATGAGATTCCCTTATTAAGCAAGTAGTTACATCTAGCTGATTCTGACTTTTGGTGGAGGAAGGGTGGAGGGGATGAGGGGGTGAATGAATGAAAACGGGTCAAAATTGCAATAATTTTGGTCGTGATTTTTGAATTTTTGGTGAAATTCCAACCCATTTTAATAGGTCGCACAGTAATTTGTCAATAATATCCAAACATTGACTCTTTTAAAGCTCCGAATTCTCAAAAATTGCTCGAAACAAATTTTGGTTGTGATTTTTGAATTTTTTAATATCCAAAAATTGACCCATTTTTACAGCTCCAAATTTTAAAAAATTGCTCAAAAAAATTTTTGATCGTAATTTTTGAATTTTTGGCAAAATTTTAACTTTTTTTAATAGGTAGCACAGTAATTTTCCGATAATATCCAAAAACCAATTCAATTGAGAGGCCCAAATTCTCAAAAAAATGCCCCCAAAAAAAATTGGTCGTGATTTTTGAATTCCTGGCAAAATTCCAACCCATTTTAATAGGTCGCACAGGAACTTGTCAATAATATGCAAAAATTGACTCTTTTAGGGCTCCAAATTCTCAAAAATTGCTCGAAACAAATTTTGGTTGTAATTTTTGAATTTTTGGTGAAATTTCAACCCATTTTAACAGGCCGCACGATATTTTTTAATAATATCCAAAAATAACTCATTTTAGGCCTCCAAATTTTCAAAAATTGCTCAAGAAAATGTTGATCGTAAGTTTTGAATTCCTGGCAAAATTTTAACCTATTCTAATAGGTAGCACAGTAATTTTCCGATAATATCCAAAAATCAATTCAATTGCAGGGCCCCAAATTTTCAGAAAATGACCCCAAAAAAATTTGGTCGCAATTTTTGAATTCCTGGCAAAATTTTGATCCATTTTGATAGGTCGCAAAGTAACTTTTGAAAAGTTATAAATAGGGGGTCCTTTTTACTTGAATGTAGGAGGGGGGGGATGCAACTTTGAAATTCAACTACGCCCTATTGTGCTAACTGTTTTTTTTATAAACTTTGGTCTAATGGGTGCGAATTGAAACCCTTTATGTTTCGGATGTTTTTTTTCTTTTGAGTCCCCAATGATATGGCGCATGCGCAGTCATTTTGGTTCAAAAATGACAAAATTTGACTAAAAATCGCTTTTAGGGGGCCTAGCGCCCGATTGTTCCACTGGCCACATGAAGTTAACATATATTTGGAGTGAGAGAGGAGTTCGCTACCAAACTTGAAAAAAAATCTTGGGCCAGTCACTTGGAGAATAGGAGGTTTTTAGGCTCCAGCCCCCTATTGTGCCATTGCGAAAATCCGAAACACGTATTTTCTGCAATGTTGGACCTATACCTACAAAAAGCCAACTGAATTTTTTAGGCCGCAAAAAAGTCAACTAAAATTGATTTGTAGAGCACTTTTTGCCACTTGGACTGCAGAGTAGTATTTTATTTTTTTGTAACTCAAAAAAATCGATTTTTCAGCAATCTGTAACTTTTTAACCCCCTAGTAGAGGGCAATAGGTGGTATCTAATTTTGAGGTCAATGACCTAAAAGGTAAGAAACACAAATTGCACTTTTTCGAGAAGGTGACCGAGGTGCCAACCAAGTGGCACTACCTAAAAGAGACAAAAAACTGCGTTTTTTCAAAAGTGACCCCATTTTGAGCACCCTCAGTTCCGTCTTCCTTTGAGCTAGAGGTCTTAAGTTTTCTTTGAACATCTATCTCCTTGAATTTGGTCAAAATCCAAGCCATAGTAATCGAATTTGATCTGTAGTCAGAAAATGAATAAAAAATCATAAAAATAAATTAAAATTTAATATAATTTGGTAGAAATAATTTTAAGTTTCATAACTAGAGCCCGGATTTTTTGGAACTAAAGCCAATGAATTCGACTTTAAAATGTGCATTTTCGGCATTATTCGGCAAAAACGAAAAAAAATGTGTTTTACCAAAACAAAAACCTGCATTTTACAAGAACTGCACATTCTTGATGCACCACTAAGTTTTTTTTCATATTTTTTTGTTTGAAGGTCATTCTACTGTCCGCTAAAAGCACCTTAAACTTGGAGAGGAGCGTTCCAGCTCCACCAAGACGAAGGGACAGATGTGTTCACCCTAAAAAAAAGTCATTTCTATAGGTATCGTTTTGCTTTAAAATTCGAAAAAAATGGTAAATTTTCATGTTTGAGGGCCTTTTTTTTTTTTTGCTTTTTGTAGGTTGGTAGCTATCTCGAATTTGTAAATTTTGAAAAATTCATGATAAAAGTGTAGAAAAAGATATCTAGTTATGTTCATTTGAATTCGACGAAAAACGTACGTCATTTGATAATACACATATTGTATTCATGTTTTAAAAGCCACAGAAATCGTTTTGCTATTTTGGTAAAATGTATAAAAATTCAAAGCAAATACTTTAAACCTTTTTTTACTCCACTTCGAACAATTTTTATTCCATTTTGAAACTTTTAATCTCATTTTAAACAAATTTTTAAACAGTGTTTTAACAATATTTTGAACTTTACACAATTTTTGCAGTAATAATTCATAACAAAATGGGGTAGAAATGGACTACCTTCAAAGTCAAACCCAGAATCTATCTTCTGACTGTCGTTCCCAGCAAAATTTCTTTTTAAAAAGTTGAAATGAGCTCATCTTTTAGTACACTCATTCCACGATGTAATCAAGTTTCCTAATCTGTGCACATATGTCTGAATTTTTTCGTTGAATAAATGTTTAAGCGTTGAAAATATGCTCTGTGGCGATGTACGATGATGATGTTTATGTAAATCAAAATTTCTTTACAATTTTGCAATCCGTTGTTTAGACACGCACTAATTATTGCGTACTGTAATTATTAATTCTTGAACTCACACATATCTACGTATACAGTACATCGAGTGTTTTAATATTTGAATAAATTAAACAATTTTATGCTTGGCAGATTTAATAAATCTAAATAAGTTCGTTGAATATTTGCGTTAAGAAGGTTACTTACCTTGGGTAATTGGTAATTACACGTATACCTATTACCTACTTGTCTCAATTGGTAATTAAACCAAGTTGATAATGTATCGTTCATTGATTTGAACTGACAGTTACACCTATTTGAAAATCTTCGGAGAAGTACTTATCTATGCCGAAAATCAACCGGCGAATGACCGCGTATAAAGGTGAAAAACCAAACAAACTCATCGCCGCGTGTACTTCTTATTTAGGATGGTCTTAAAGAATGTCGACAATTACGCGCGAATAAAAAGATAGGTAATTAAATAACACGGTCAAGACGCTACGTTGGAATATTCATACTGCTGAAACATTTTACACGATGAGCATCATTATTTTAATTTGTAGCGGTGCTTCGGAAAAAAAATAATAAAATGCGAACGTCTGAGGCAGAGGTCCGGCTATTAAACCACTTCCTTGTAATTTTTTACTAGTTACCGTCGAAATATCTAACCATTTCTTTCTTCTGTGTGTTTTTTTTCCTTAACGATGAACAATACTCGTAAACATGAATAGCCTCCTCGTCGAGTTATACACAAGTCTATTGTGGTTTACGGTTGTCAATTTCTTGTTTTGCTTTCTGAGCACAGTTCCATAATATCCTTCGTTATTAGGAGTATCATTAAGAAAGGATGATGCTAATTTGGTCTGAAGTTACGTGTGCAAAAAAGTAAGGTGTATAAAAGAATTATTATGCAATTGTATAGTAATATCAGGTGCTGATGTACGTACGATAATCATTATGTCTTTTTTTTAATGTCTATATGACATATTTTCAAGTATATGTGGGATATCTTTTTATAAAATTATAGACCTGGGTTACAATGTTATGTGGATGTGGAATTATCTCTTTAATCGAGGATTTTTTTTCAAATTGGGTTGGTATATGTTGGAAAAAACCTTTCAGGCAATTAATTTCCTTATACGTAACAGTTTTTCGTATATAATTCTTTATGAAAGAAATTTATAAAAAAAATTTGTTAGCAAATTTTTTAAAGAGGATGAAATTATTTTTTGAATGGTATAATTACTTTTAAATTTTACTTTATTTTGCGTTCATAAACAAAAAAGTGCAGTGAAAAAATTATTGATGTTATCAGGCTATCGAAAAATACAGTGAAAATATGTTTTTGAAATGTAAAAAATTACACAGGGTGTCCGTAGAGTGGTGGTACGCACTTGAGATTTGGATATAACATGGTATCAATAAGAAAAAATGTTGAATGAACATGTTGCCTATACTTGAAAGTGAAGGGGATACCGTTTCAAAAAAAATTGGTCGAAACATAATTTTAAGCTTAGAAATGGGCGCCAAATTAAAAATTGAAGGAAACCCCCTCATATAATTTTTTGTGCAACTTCAAAATTGAAGGGGCTATGAACGCACGAGGCATGTTGAACGGTGATCCCCATTTGCGTCACATCGTTTCAATTAGGGGCGGGAGGGTAACAGAGCAGGGTGTTGAAAAACCGTTCCACTTCCACTGGATAACTCAAAAACTTTGAAGGTTTAGATGACTTTTTGTTGAAATGTCTGAAAGGTAGTGAAAAAAAATAAAATGACACTTTTTCTTTAATTTATGATATTTTGTCAAATGTCGAAGATTTAAGCTATAAATTCTTATGAGCAGAATCCCAAAACATATCTATCCAAATTCAAAAAATTATTTTCTTTTATCTGAACACTTTGAATTTTTATTCCTGAGAAATTGATACCTTTCTTCTATTATAGAGCATTGAAATTATTTGTTACCTTCTTAAAATTTCAAAATAAACCTCGTTGGAGAAACTCATCTATAGGGCTGTCAAACCAAACGAATCGTTTCATCTTTTGGTTGGCTATCGGCTTTTTTCAGCTTTTTTCCAGCTTTAAGCCGAAAAAAAAATCGAGAAAAAAAACTATTATAAGCCGCAAGAAAGTCGATAAAAAGGTCAAAACACCGATGAAAAACAGGAAAAAATCCAAAAAATGGTCAAAATAGCTGAAAAAAGCTACCCTTTTCAAGTTTTCACTTTTTGACCAATTTAGACAAATGAGTACCCTTCTTTGACGTTGTGTGAAAATTTTTAAAAACTATTTTTAAAGGGAGTTCCGCCCCCAAAGTGCACTTTACTCACCTCATACTATGCTAATGGAAAATTAAGGATCTTTCTCCTGCAAAAAATGAAAAAGGACACTTGGCCTCATTTTCATATTATAGGACACTTGTTCAGCAGTTCAGCACTGTTTATAAGCAGAATATAGAAGTTCAGATAAAAAGTCGAAAAAAATGCAATAAAATCCGATAAACAGCTGGAAAAAGCTGGAAAACCCCGATTGATTAAAAGCTAAAAAAACCGACAAAAAGTTGATAAAAAGCCGAATGTAATCGGCTTTTGGCTGGTTTTCGGCTTCTCAATCAATATCAGCTTCGGCTTTTAGCTTCGGCTTGATCCAGAAAAAATTGTTCGGCTTTTGGCTTTTGGGTGGCTTGCCAGCCTTGCCCTCATCTTAAATTTTAGATCCAAATCAGGAGTGCACCAACCCAAACCACTCGCCTCATCAACTCTCATCGTAGCAACCTTCCACTGCATTAAACCTCCCACCGCACCACTCACCCATCGTATCAAACCTCCCACTGCAGAAACCTTCCACTGCATCAAACCTCTCACTGCACCAACCTCTTACCGCATCAAACCTTCCACCGCACCAACTGCCACTGGCATTATAACCCCTACCCCAATTCAACCTGTGTGGTCTAGTACGCGTATATTCACACCTCCTACCTCATCAAACCTTCCACTACTTTAGACCTCTCACTGCGTCAAACCTCCCACCGCACCACTCACCCACCGTATCAAACCTCCCACTGCACCAACCTCTTACCGCTTCAAACGGTCCGCCGCATTAGCCCCTCATTGTAACAACCTCCCATTGCAAGTCGTGTTCCCAGTAAAAGTTTTTACCTGCATAAATGTTTTCGTTTCAAATGGTACTTAGCTCCTTCAGTTTTGATATTAGACAAAAATTGATCAAAACAGCATTTGAATATTTGATTTGTTTTAAAATTGGTTTCGATTCGAATTGTTTTGAATTGAAAAGTCATATCGTTATATTTTTTGATAATCTGAATATATTACAACACTACATGATTTCTTTGTTTATGAACGCAAAATTGAACGAAATTCAAAAGTAAGTACATATACTTATCATTTGATAGATGATTTTATTCTCTTTAGAAAATATTCTAATACAAATTTTTGTAAATCCCTTTTATAAAAAGGTATACCCGAAAAACTGCAAAAAATAAACTGGCAAGTCCTACGTAAATGTAAGTTAAGTTCTTTGAACTTGAAATTGATACATACCATTGTTGCCAAATTTCAGCATTCCAGCATGTAGGATTGTAGGTTCTAGGTACATGTTGGAAAAAACCCCTTTCAGAGAATTAATTTCCTTATACCTGATTCCAAAATAGGAAATTTAAAACGCCCAAGTGTAAAATTCTGTTACGTATGGATTAAATATATACGCATATAAATTTTATATTCAAAGAATATGCAATTAGTATGGCACATAATTAATCACATTCATCAGTCAAAACGATCGCATCAGTCTTAACGCCGTTATAGTCGATTCACTCTGTACCTATTTCTTGTTCTTTCGCCTACTATAATGAATGTATTTCAATTATACTCGAATTAATTACGTACGTACGTGTTAACTTATAATATGTACGTATGGAAATATCTCGAAGAATTCTTGACAGTCACGAATGCTAATAGCTTGTGCATTTTCGTCAGTCGGTATTAACGTTTGTACGAGCAGACCTTCGATATTCACCCACATTCCTGCAAGATGTAGTTTAATTATGTCAATTTTTTTTCCACCGAGTTGTCTAGAACGAGTTGTATATTCGAATGTCCTGTTTCGTAATTTCGTGTATGCACATCCTAGATTTTTTCCTCTTTGTTGAATATCCGAGTATAAAAATCTTCAGTTTAAAATGTGCGTTATTTTTTTACTCGCTCGAGATGATCTAAAAAATTGTTTATTTAAAAATTTTTTTTCGACTCGAGTATAGATGAATAGCTAATACGTCATATTCGTGTCTTCTAAGAAGAATGTGTGAATTCATGCGTAATACTCGAAATAATGAGTGTTATTGTGTTGTAGAAAAATTTAAATCTTAAATTATGCAAAGAGAAAGATTCTTTATTGTTGAAATGCGTCGATAATGAAATTTTTGGTTTTGCATGAAAATTGAATTCTTATCTATACGTATAGATGTACTTGGGCCAGTTCGTGTATAAATATTATCATTCGCCGAGTGCATGCAAAGAATTTTGGTTATTTAAATTTGTACCCGTAATTGCTTTATTCAACCTTGTTCAGACAAGAAATGTAAATTTATTTCGTGCTGTGCCGGCGCATTTTAGGGGAAAGTTTATTCTCCTATGCTAGTTTACCATACATATAGGTATATTACCCTCTTTATTTTATTAGATACCCAAGATATTCACGCGGGTCTGAAGCAAACAACCGAGTAATGATATATCGTCGTTTGAGACGAGCAAAAGTTGATGAAATTTAGAAAATGTACTCGTATGTATGTGTGTTCTATACAAAATACCTGAAATCCTACATGCGTAGATATGTAGAAATGTGCATGTGGAATAAATTGAAAACTTTTTGTTTAGAATTAATTATTGGTGTTTTACTTTGAAAGTAAGCAGCAGTGAAAGCAAAGGATTTCAGGGCGAGGTACAATGCCACGTGGCCAGACATCGCCAGAAAACCCAGGCCTGTTCGCAAATTCACGTTGAGCGTGTAATTAAAACTTGTTTGAAAAGAATTTTACGTGGATTTTCACCACATCGTGTTTTTGTGTAGGAAGAAAATACGTATTTTGAAACAGAACGATTTTTTTCCATTGGTCGAAGTCACCGGGTCTCTTGAGGTATTTTTAATTCGATTTCGTTGATTTTTTTTTGAAAATCTAATATTTTTTCGAGATGAAACACAACCCCGTAAATTTTTTAGTTTGTCTACAAACTTTCGAGAAAAAAATTACGAGTCGTCAAAGTAAGATTATTTTCGAGAGGAAATGCGATTTGCCGAGTTTTTTTCAGAGGCAAAAATTTTGAATTCTAAGTTGATACCTAGAACTTTCTTCCCCACAAAACGAGATATCACTGATCTGGGTGGCAAATTTGCTTTTCTTCAACATTAGTTTTTAGGAATTTTTTGATTGGAATATGAGCGTAGCCAAAGGGTGTGCCGAGTGTGCCTTGGCAAACTGGGTCAATTCTCGAGTCCTTCCCCCCCCCCCCAAATATCAAATTATGTACTCAAAATTACTGTTTAGATTTCAAATTTTTGTGAAATCTACTATAATTCACAGAAGCAACAAAGAAGTTTGATTTCCAAACATTTAATGCGATTATCACGAAAACTAAGCTTTCTATGAAAAAAAAGTACAAATCAAAAAGAAAGAAAATTTTATCGTCTAAAATTTTTGTTCTTATACTTTTTTTCATAGAAGGCCTCATTCGTCTAGGAAATTGACTTTTAAAAATTTGTAGAGAAAAATCATGACAATCATATACTTCGTTAATTTTTTCCAAAGTTTAAACCGTAACTAGGAAATTTAGTGGAAATCAGATGTGCAGAGGTGAAGGGGAGAATCGCTGGAGAAAATTATTCACTGGTGCTGGTGCAAATTTTTTGGCACGCCCACTTGTGAAGATCTGGCTACGCCTATAGATAGATCTGAAGCATCATTTTCAAGTAATTTGATTTTTGTGGTAGAAAAATAACAAAATAACGATTTTTCTGTTTGAGGTTTCTCAATTTTCAACCCTCAATTCAGAGAAATCGATAAAACCAAATTTACAGGGTTAATTCTACTTGACGAAATACAAATTTTAAAATAATTTTTTTTGGGGGGGTTCACATTTGAAAACTGTATAGAGGAATGGATTTTTTTGGTATTCAGTGAATCGTAATTTTTTTAAAACCATTTTTCACTAGATACTTTTTGAAAGAGTTTGAAGAAAAAAGAGTGTGCAGAATTTTAATTCTTGATTTTTTGGGTTTATGGATGATTATTGTCGATGTTTTTGTTTGTTGTTTGAGGTGTTTTACCCTTCACTTGATCATGTCTTATTAGTGGAGGAGGGAGAAGGGGTGTATTTTGCGTTACGTTTTTGCGTCACAAAATTTTGATTTGTTGGATGCTATGATTAAATTCGTCAAAAAATCATGAAAATTATCGTAATTGTTGTTGAAATGGTCAAAAATTTCATAAAAATTAGAGCAAATATTGTAAAAATTGTCACAAACTCTTGAAAATTGTTGAAATTTCCATAAAAATTGATAAAAATATTGTAGAAATTTTGAAATTTTCACAAAAACGATTTGAAACGTGAACAAAGTCATCAAAAAATCATAAATATAGTCGAAAATGTGGTAAAAATCATTAAAATTTTTTTAAAAATCATGGAAGTCGTTAAAAATGTTATACCTAATTATCGAAATTTTCACAAAAATTAGTAAAAATATTGCATACCTAATTGGTCAAAGAATGATGAAATCTGTCGAAAATCTCATGAAAACTGGTAGAATTTTCACAACAATTCTTAAATTTTCATGATTTTTTTCACATTTTTGCGTTAATTCTACTCATTTTCACGAACATTTGTGAATATTTCAACTTTTTTATAATGGAATTTCAACCACTTTTACAACATTTTTAAACGATTTTTAAGAGTATTTTCATAATTTTTACGAGATTTTTATAAATTTTAAAACCTTTTTATCAAAGTTTTTATAACTTTTTATGAAAATGAAAAAAAATCGAAAATTCTTCAAAATAATGCAAGAATTGAAGCATGGGAAAGCAAAAGAGGCGGTTAAAATTTTCTCAAAAATTTTTGTACTCATACCTGTATCAAGGGAAATTACTCGAAGAGCTTAGGAAAAAAAATCGGAACATGGGCTAATTTACTTACTGACCCCCCCCCCCCTGTGGAATAAATATTGAATGAAAATTTAGAGAAATATCTGAAAGTCTGATATCTCAATAAAACGTTATGAAATGTTCGATGGTATCTTACCTTCTAATATTTCAATAAAAAACGAAGTAACCACTAGCCTTTTTTCTACCCAAATTTTTGCTTAAAGTTCTAAATTAACTCTTCAAATATTTCTGATGAGACTGAGACTGATGCAGTGTTTCGTTGCACTTGCTTTGCGAATATTTTTACCAATTTTTGCTCATTTGTCAATTTCATCCACTTCATCAGGTTTTGGCTGAGAACCAAAGTAACGTCTAATTCATTATTTATTCGCCTCTATTTCAACATCGATCAAGAATTTATTTCAATTAGGTATCAAAAAAAAAAACAAAAAAGAAACAAGCATTTCTAATTTTATTTACACAGAATTTCTCATTAATTTGGATGTTTCGCTTATGCACCATGTGGCACCTACTATCTACCTACACAATAAGAATTCCATCAACGTGTTGATAATTCTCATGGCAGAAATCCCATCGAGCTTACGTATATTAATTTATAAAATGGATAGTCAAATTTAACCTCGCATCGAGGAAAATCATCGATTAATCTTGCACAGTGCCCACTTCATTTTCTACTATTTTAAATATGACATAATGTTTTCTATTTACCATTGAAAATTGATTAACTGCATTTGGTAAACTGCTGCGCAAGGTCGAATCTTAAAAACTTTATTTACGTAAAATACATAAATATTGAACTACAGCTCGAGTAGAGAAAAAAAAACACGAAATAATAATAACGATGAATTTTTAAACACAAAAGTTTGAAATGCGATTAAGCTTATTTTTTGGTGTGCAGCATACTATACAAAATAACCAAACGTAGGTACTCGCTGGTACACGTAATACCTTTTTTTAATCGCGATCGTGAAATAATCTCGAATTATTTATTAGTCCGCGAAAAATGTTCTATTCGACGTTCTAAATTGTAATGAAAGAAATTCTACATTTTTAAGTGGAGGTAAACATCAGCTGTGATGGGCGAGCCCACCTTCCGAATGTAAACGACGGGATCCGACACGATCCGAACCCAAACGAATTCAACAACTTACCCAAAACCAGTCAAACAACACTAA
>FIZU01004609.1:0-12847 GCA_900064475.1 Pseudococcus longispinus
CATTGCGTCATGTTGTGCTAGACACTAGTACTTATAACCCCCTTTAGGTGTTGGGGTCCAAAATTGAACCTAACGGCCAGAAGGTCGCGATTTTGCAATTACCCCAATTTTGCAATTACCCCACTACACCTTATATCAAAATTTTACGAAATTTCGTTGAGTATTCGCCGAGAAATCACGACCATAAATTCTACTAAATACACCAACTGATAACAAACGAGAGCATACCCTTAATGAGGTAAGTATAAAAATTACAAGGCACTTTACTACACATTTTCATTTTGTAACCCCCCCCCCCCCACCACTTTTTTCCAAATCCCAAGGGATCGAAGGGTTAAAAGTGATTTTATGATTTGATTTGTAAACCAGGACGTATTTAAGAAAACCGAGTCGTGGTTCCATTTTTCAAGTCCCACTTTTTTCTAGGGTCTATTCCCCAATTTCTAAAAAAGAATCTCCCTATTTCTGTACCTAAGGTTTTATTTGAAAAAATTTTCAAACAAAAGTTGCAGATTGAGATCTTGAAAATAATTTTGGTTATTACAAAAATTTCGATTGCACCCCTCCCTCCCCTCCAATTTAGCATAATACATCATTTTCATAAGTATTATTCAAAATTGAAGGGATGAGGAGGCTGCTCATACTTTTCCTACTGAAACTGACCCCCCCCCCTCTCTCTTGAACAAAAGTCTGACTGCACTACGGGGAGGGAGTAATTCTTTTTCGCACTTTTAATGAGATCTCAAATTCGAGAAATAATGTAGAAAGCAGTTCGTGTTTTCGTTGTTTACTTATTCATTTTAATAATTCCTTGAAATTCTTTTTGAAAAAATGATTGTAAAATTAATATTCGAATTGTCCACCTCCCCTCCGACGAACCACCGTTCTCATCAGGTCACAAAATTATTATTATACGAAACTTATTTATGAAATTTTCTCTCTGCGAATTCCAAATTAGACCACATGTACTTTTGAATGAAGTTTCACTGTAGTCTGGACGAATTCCACTGCCGTTCGAAGGGCGTACGAAATTCCTGCTCATTACACGTAATATTTGGTCTGAGATTTCTCGTGTAAAATACTTACATAATGAGAATATCGATGCGGAATGAATCTTGTACAGTAAAATTTATTATAAATGAGACGAGTACGTAGTACGAAGAAGAGAAAATCGCGAATTTCATTTATCTATCGGTCATCGGCGGAATTGGCGTAAAAGGCGATAAAACAAAAATAGTATTCGTGTAAAAATTTCGATTATCCCAATAAAATAATAATTTGTTAGATAAGAAATAAAATCTAGTTTATTGGTTGGTTTTTGAAAAATGTAGGGAAAACGAAGTATACTTATACGTAAGAGATAAGAGAAAGTCCGAAGTTTATATTGCTGAGACAGCAGCATCCTTAAGAAACGATTTTCAATCTTGATTACGAAAGGACAAACATTCCCTTACCAATACTATTCACCATCATAATCGAAGTTCGATATATGTACGTATATGTACCACTATGAGAATGTGTTTGTGTGTTAGTCCACGTAGCATTCTACATACGAGCTGTACGAGAGTTGAGTTTTTGAGAAATACACGTATAGAGATATTTGGTATAGTTTATACGTTATTCCGCGTGTATCGCTCGAGATGCTGTTTATAGTTTTCGGAAATTTTGAACTTTTTGAAAGAAAAGAAAGAAATACTTGTCGAAACGTTTCGCTATGTTCATTATATATTCTAAAAATGTTCTAAAATATGCGGTATTATAAAATACGTTTCATCTTAATATTTCACCAAAATCCAGCGTGCAGCAGCGAAACGAAAGGTGTAACTATGTAACAGTTTCTCGTGTTCGGACGAACCTGTTACGCATACTAAATTCAAAATAATCGTTTATACTTTGAATCAATTTTTATCGAGGTGTAAGCGGGTGATTTTTCATTTCAACGTTTTGATGTATAAGCAAAAGGTAGGTGGGTAGCTAGGTGGAGTTTTTTCGTGACGAATTAATTTCAATAATTTAAATTTTCGCAACGAAATATTCTCGAATGAAAAAAAGTAATTTTCAAGTTCTGATTTCGCAGCAATAACACGTTGGGAAAAAAGATGTTTAGAAATCGTTACGAAACGAAATTCTAATCCATTTGTGTAGAAAATTTCGCCCGGCGAGATTATTCGCCATTTCATAAATTCACGTCAAGTCATATTTTTCTAACCGTCGAGTCGCGCGCCTCCTGCGAAAATACCAACGCAGCATTCCTTATTGCGAGTCGTTTCGCCGAGTCGTATATTTTTACATTTAAATTATGGTACAGACCAAATTCATCCGAAGTGATTTGCGGACTAGAGATTAAAACGGGAGAAAATCGAAAAAGCGTACCGAACAGAATACTTTATGCGGAGGAATTTCGTAGTTCAACTTTTCTTAACGTAAATTTTCATTCGAAACGAATGCCCAAACTAAAGCTCGATAGTTTCTGTCAGACACATTTTCATATTGCATACGTTACTGATAACTCACCCTTTTTCCATTTTCGCGTATAAATCATCGCCTAGTTTAATAACAGTCTGTGTTATTTTTACATAAGATTCCCACCAAATACTCGGTACACGAGCTAATTTCAATCGGACCAGTGATGTGGGTCGTGAAAGGTTTTGTGGAGGAAAAAGGTCTCGAGGTAGGCTACGATTTGGGAAATTTTTCAACGTGATATGAGCTCGGATTTTCACTTTTGAGTGTAGGATGTAGGTAGGTGTATTTTTTATGAAAAATTTTTGTCCAAAGTGTTGAAATTTTTTCGGTATGATTCGAATATAATTTCGTGTTATTTCTTTTGCTGTGTTTTTTATGTGGGAAATTCCTTTGGTTTGTGGTATTTTTTTTTGCGAAAAAATCGAAGAAAAAATACGAGCAATAATTGTGACGTGTTTTTATATGTACAGGGTGTTCTGACAGTAGTACATCACCTTCCAACCAAAGGTGCAGCTACCCAAACTACATAAGTGTAGTCCTGATAGATGTTTCAATGTTTCGAAATGTCGTAACTCCGCTGAAAATATAGATAATCAATTTTTTTAAAAACTTTTTTCTAGACCTTTTCAAGCTCTACAAAATGAGTTATATTTATTTTTTGTCTTATTCTAAAATTGAAGGAGCTACAAAGATTTAAAAATTTGTAGGCTGCATAGCTCCTTCAATTTTCAAAATTTTGTAAGAATATGTTTTGTTGAGCTTTTTGAGTTCTATAAAATGAGCTAATAATTTTTTACCCAACTCCAAAATTGAAAACATGAGACTATTTTGAAAATTTTTTGAAGGAATAATGCCACTTTTCATATTTTTAATGGTTGTAGCTCCTTCAATTTTAGAGCTGTGCTAAAAATCATCAGCTCATTTCGTAGAGTTTGAAAAGCTCAACAAAAATGAATCTCACAAAATTTTTCATAACTTGAAAATTGAAGGAGTTATGAAGCCTAGAAATTTTCAAATCACTGTAGCTCCTTCAATTTTAAAGTTAGGCAAAACATGAGTAAACTTATTTTATAGAGCTTGAGAAGTTTTACAAAAAAGTTTCAAAAAAAATGCCTATCTATATTATCAGCGGAGATACGACGTTTTGAAAGATTTACCAGGACGGGTACATAACTTTGCCCCTTCAAATCCTGGAGTCAGCAAACATATATACACTTATGTAGTTTGGGTAGCTGCATATCTGGTTTGAAGGCGGTGCACTACTACCGGAACACCCTGTATAGTGGTTGATCGGAGTCTGCATAGTGATCAGAGAGAGTATTGTTGAATGTATGATTTATAGTTTACAATTCCTCAGTTCATATTGATCGCAAAAGTAAAAGTTGTCATATTTTTGAAATCCTCGTGAAGAGCGTTTTTTTCCTATATGAACCATTTTTTAAATTAGACTGATAGCAACTTCAGAAAACCGTTTTGAAATGCGAAATTCTATTTTGAAAAAAACAAGTTTCCATTTTGAGAACGCCTGAACCGAGGGGAATCATGATAAGGTTACATATCATTGAATTTTCAGTGTATTTAGAGTATTTAAACCCCAAAACGAGCACTTTATTTGAATTTGGTGAAAAGTTGTGCACCAAATAAAAGTTCAGAGGGTCAGATTCATTTTTGGAAATCCCTGAAGTGGTTTCGCAAATTGATTTCAGATTTTAGAGTGTGATAGAGAACTAATTTTGATGATTTTTTTAGAGGTTAGGCGGAGGATAGGTGACTTTATATTTTTCCTGATTTGAAATGAGCATTTTGAAGCCAAAATCAGGCATCAGCACATTTCATCTCGATGATTTCAATCTGCAGAAATTGCTTTATCTCTCAAAATTGGAGATGAAATTTGTTTGATAATAAATATTTTTTAATTTTTCATTGCGGGATAAAAAAGTACCCAAGACTAGATAAATTGCCAATTTAAAAATAAAAAATTCGAATAAATTTTGTGAAAAATCAATTTTCTACAAAATTCAAAATGGCTATAAAAAATTTGAAAATATAAGCAGGAAATTTGCATAATGTAAAAAAATTAATTTACATATTATCCTCGAATGTTTCATTTCAAAAGAATGGAGTATAATTTTAAAATTAAAAAAAAAATTAGTCATCGTCATATCGCACAAACAGCTGATTTAATTTTATATGAAAAAAAACCTCGCATAATTCAAATTTATTAATTTATTTAAATATAATCGAATAGACATTACAAATGAAATTACAAACCTCACTTTTGCTTTTACGAAAAAAATTCTCAGGTCTCTCAATTTTGAGTTCGGAATACGAAACAAGCAGGTTTCTAATTATTCGATTAATTTTGAAAATTATTTCATATTTTTGACTAGACTTTCAAGTTCCAACGACCAAATGCATAACAAACTGAAAACAAAGTTAACCTTGATAATAACCCAATTTTTGTCGCAAAACTTTAATATAATTACAACATTCTTAAACTTTTAAAGTTGGCGAAAACTTATACTTTTTGAAATTCGAAACGACTCATTCAGTTTTTTCTCCAACAGATTTCTGTTGGTAAACTTTTTCATCATTTTGTTCGGTGTACGAAATATGGAAACGTCTTGACTAGGTCTTTGTAATGATCCGATATGTATTCGTAGTGTTATTGTGAGGAACGATTTGAATTATTGAATTGAGTTTTTAATTTAGGACATATGTTTTGGATTAGATTGGGCTAGGGGTAAGAGTCTGCTTTGTATAGGTTTAATGATGTCTCTGAATTTCAATTGCAAATTATCTCAATTGAAGGTATGTACTCAATTGATATGCTGAAATTAATTTTTACTTATCTAGTTGAATAATAAAATTAACTCTTGAAACTGTGTTTAATTCAATTAAAAATTAATGCAATAAATTAACTACATTTTTGAAAATATTTTCTAGGTTTAGGCAGTAATATCAAAACTGTCCAAAATACGTATCCAATATCAATGTTGAGTAAGTACCCAAGTATATTAATTTTTTTTTTTTAATGTAGCTACTTATAGGTACCTACGTAATAGGTCAAAATCCATTGATGTGCCAAAATATTAGACCAGGATTTGTATAGATCTAGAAAATCTTTAAAACACGAAAATAGCAAAAATTTTCGAGAGAAAGAAATTTAAAAATACAAAATTTTGATAAAAATTGATCAACGAAAGTAATGATGATGCTTCGTCTGTATTGAAAAATTCGTGATTTTTTCTTCTTCAAAAGGAAGACTGACATGTCTACTTCATTTTTATTAGCGTTATAGGTTTGAAATTACTCGAATTATTTGAAAGGGGTGGGGGCAATGAACGAATTCATCGACAGTTTAGCAAGAATGAAAAAGCAGGAAGACGACCCAAATTTTTGAAAAAAAAACTTCAAAAAGCACGAAATTCTGACAAAAATTTATTCTCAAAACTGAATTGGTAATGCTTTGTCTGTATTAGAAACCTCCTGATTTTTTTCTTCCAAAAAAAAGAATAGGTACCTATATTTAGTTCGTATTTAATTTAAATCAAACTTGAAATTTTGAAATTGCTTGAATTATTTTTGGGGGTGTGCGGGGCGAGTGAACAAATTTGTCGAGAGATTAAACCAAGAAATTTTCAATTTCTGTATACGAATCCTATTCTAGAATTTCGACTTTATTTGTGCAGTAGATAGTGCAATATTTTGGAAAATTGACTCATCGTTCAATTTCTAGTTATTAGTAAGTAATCAAAAATATCAATTGCCAGTTTTCATAGATACCTGCATATATTTACTATCAAGTGATTTATGCTAAATTTTAGCTAAATGGTTGAATCGAAGTTTTTCGTTAGGTAAATAGATATTTGTAGATAAAATTTTTGTTTGATTATTTTCATGGAAATGTTACAAAATATACGTACCCAAGAAAATCATTAAAAAAATACCTCGTTCTCATCTTCGTATCGAATAACTAATTATCTATCTAAAAATTTGCTCCAATTTTCATTTGTTTACTTTATTTGAACTACACAGAAACTGTAACGTAGGCTTTTGACCTACAATATAGGTATACTTTGTATAAAATTTGGTTACAGTTTCAGTTTTGAACTAGACCGTTTTCAATGTACCTACTTAACCTTATTTTGAAAAGTTGGAAGTGAAAAACTAAGTAGGTAATTTTGAGAAGGTTGAAATCTATCATATAAAGGAAGCATTACCGGATTCATTAAAAGTTTTAATATATCGGAAAAGGTATTAAAATACACCCATATAAATATATTTTGGCTTACTTACGAACTTTATCAGCAGAAATGCTCATTTTCCCAGACTTTATTTGAATATTCACCCTGTTTAGATATATTTTGCCACGATTTCTTCACTATTATTATTTTTATTAAATTACCTAACCATCAAAACGAATCAATGGATCTTAAAAATGGAATAATTCAGATTTTAAACGTACAATATTCGTAAATTTTGTTGAAAACCGTGGAAAATTCCGAGCATCATGGATGCTTATATTTTTGGGAAGAACTTCCTATATCTAAACGAACCATTCGTATACAGAAAAATTGATCCACTATAGAATTTGGTGGACTAATAAACCTTGTACGCTGTACGTATATAATATGGATTTTTTTAGTCGGAAAATTTTGTAAAATTAAATTCTTCTTTTCCTTTGAAATTTTTAAAGTTTACCTTTTCTGTCAAATCTTTTTTTTTTTTACAATATTGATTTTAGACCAACTTTTGGCTAACTTTACACACGCAGCAGGGGAATAATAGATGGGCAAAACTTTTAGCACAGAAATAAGGTCAAACTTTTCGTTAACAAACAGAAATAAAAAAAAAGTTTTTCTTCTCCCACCCATAAGAAGTAAATAGCTTGCGCTGGTTAAAATTGTTCCGCCCTTATCTAGCTGCGGGTACGCTCGCATTGGATGGGCCGTAGACTAGCGCTCAGACGATGTTGCCTATAAACCCACCTACCTAACTTTATATCAAAACTTTTATCTGTCTCTCTCTTTTTCCAATACTTTCTCTTTAATTTCTACAGATTTGTCGTTCACGAATGATTTCTATTTCCGTACAAAATTTTTGGTTCGACGAGAATCATGAAAATTCATTCGATTCGTATCTGCGAGCGTACGATAAAGGTGCAAAAATATACGCAGTTGCAAATATATCGCAGAAATTCGAAATTACGGCGGAAGTGAAATTGATAATTCTTGTTTATTTTTATTTGGTAGGAAAAAAGTCGAATGAAATTTTACTACGGAGAAGGCCTAGATTTATTATTTGTGGTTGAGAATCGATTATTGAAATTTGACTTTTTGGGAAATTCGCAAGATGGGCCTAATTTCGCAGAGAGGGTTTTTTAACGAGTAATAATTCTCGATGGTGTTTTTTAAGGCCTGAGGAGTCAATATTTACATATTTTTATGTACGTAATCGTAATATTTCCAAACCAGGTTTATTAATTTTATGCCCGATCGATAATTTATTTGGAGGATTTTCGAAAATTGTAATTTTTTCACGGCGAGGTCGTAGAATTTCGCAAACAACCGTATCAAAACGTAGGTATCGATTTTGACTCGTAGGTATACGAGTGAATCGAACGATCGAAAAAAATGAATCAAATTATCCATAAAAGTTTCACGTGCACGGCCATTCTGCGAATTTTATCCTTCTTACGGTTTCTTACTCGGAGAATTTTTGTTGCTCTCGCGTCTATCGCTCGATTAGGAGTATTTTTTCTGTTCGCGTTTATTCGTCGCCCACAATGTAATTACTTTAGTACAAGAGAAAAACTTGGTATTTTAATTAGCGTCGGGAAAATTTCTGCCACTTGGTCCATTCCACTATGAATTCCGCACATCCTTGGGCATCCAATATTTTTAATTAAGTTCTAAGCCTTGATTAGTTTTATATTAGAGTGGGAAAAAAAGAGCTACACTAAAAGTAACGAATAAGAGAGCATACTTTAATTAGAAACCAAACTCTGGATTCGTAATTTACGCTCAAGTGAGCACAATCGTCGTCTTAGTGTACTTTTTTCAGCTGCTATTAGCGTATCAGCTGAGTATGAGATCGAGGAAAAACTGCGTCTTATAAATATCGAATTTTTTAATAAGAACAGGCGAAGTGTATTCAAAAGTTGCTAAACTCAACGCCAGCTATAAGGTTTTTCGACTTATTAAGTTCTTTTCTTTACTTATACCTACGCTGTGTAATGAGTGGGACGTATGGTAGTTGTCGTCGACCTTATCAAGAGATTTTAATTAATTTGTATAAAACTGCTGACGTGCCTTGTAAATGAAACATGTTTATGTCGAAATTCTATTCTACCTTCGGACGTTTCTTAACAACTAGTCATTTTGCTCGTGTAGTTCGCGATGCACGTCTGAAACATTTGCTATATTTAAAATTCGTTATAAAGTTTTTCAAACCAGCAATCTAAACGAAATTTTAATTTTCAACTTGATTTTAGAAAATACGACGTAATTTGCTGCTAAAACATTACGATGGATGATACGGGCACATTGAAAGCATAGGTTATTTTTTGTATGTCCGATTTCCCAAAACTTGTTGGCAAGTTTACCAGTGTTTGCAGCTGTGACCTGTTGAAGTTGGCCAGTTCTGGAAATATTTTGAATACTTCAGTTGGTGATTTGATAATTGAAATAGAGAGGTTTTTTGGAATCATTCGATGAAGATGAATTGGATTTTTGAAAGGGTTCCCAAAATTATCGATGATTTCTGGAATTTTGAATACTTGGGTTGGTAATTTGATAATTGAAGTATAGAAATTTTTGGATTTATTCGATGATGCTGCACTGGATTTTTGAAAGGGTTCCCAAAATTATTGGTGATTTCGGGAATTACTCGATGTTTTTGGTCTGCGGCTGTGACCTGTTGAAGTAGGCCAATTTTGGGAATATTTTGAATATTTGGGATGGTAATTTGATAATTGAAATGTAGAAATTTTTGAATTTATTGGACGATGCTGAACTGCATTTTTGAAAGGGTTCCCAAAATTATTGGTAATTTCGATATTGGATTAATTTGTCTCCAAACGTCGCATGTGTTAGTGGAAAATATTGATTAGTTGATTATTTCAAAGGAGTTGCTGTTAGTTCATAAATTATTCGGTTTTTTGGTTTATTTCCCCTTAAAATTGACGAATTTTCAACAAAGTTGTCAAAAAAACAATGAAATTTGGCATGATTCACTTTAGGCCGTAGATCTTTTCGCACCCAAACAAAACTTTGGTAGGTTAAGAAGAAGAATAAACACGAGTGTTGGAGAATTTGCAGGAAATTAGTGATAAAAAGTGAAATATTAGTAAAAAAATTGATTCATAATGGCAGACGTTACGCACGATGTGCCTCGTACATGTAATCCGCGTCGAGATCATTGGCCTCCTTATAGGAAAAGAAACTTTTTAAAAGGGCGGAAGCAAAGTTTTAAATGTTTGTACTTATTAGTTTGGTGATGAAAGTTGATAAAAGTTTTCTGAAAATTACGGTCGCAACTGTCTGAAAGTCAAGGTCTCTAAAGTTTATTTTGGAAGTAAATCGAAATAACAAACTTAAAATTTACAGCTTAACTCTAACTAGTTTATGGAAGTTTGAATCCCAATTTATGTCCCACTTTTACTGTATGACGAAGTAAAAACAAAAATCAAAAGAAAATATTCTCAATAGTTATTGAATAGTGTGAAAATGAGAATTTCCCTGCGAAGTTTGTCGGTGTAAACCGATACTTGCGACTTGTTGGAGCAAAATCGCGTATTCGGTTGTAGTTTTAATGATCTGATGGCGTTTTAATGGCGGAAATTTTTTTTCAATGGGGAGTCAAGTAGAATAGAGTGTTTGATTCGATATTGATCAATTTTTTCGCTCGGTTTGGTCAATTTATTCGATTTGTCGATTGATTTTTAACTTTAGTGTCATTTTAATATTGATATTGACCTAATTATTGATTGGTTTAGTGATGAAGTTGTATGGTTCAATTACCTTTCTAACCCTGAAAACATTTTTCTATCATTTGTCATAAATTTGTTTGTAAATCTATGTGGAAAAATTCTAAAAAATAAATTTATTCGAAAATACTTGCCCATTTGCTTCAAATTATGCAGTTTCCCCCAAAAAATTACTTTTAAAGGCCTTGATTTGTTTGAGCAAAGTTTGAGCTCCAGGTTGATAGTATTTTTTTATACTAGGTATTTATAGGCCTAGCAAATTGTGCTTCTAATTTTACAATTACCATTTTTCGATGATTTTCTGCTCTGTTCTCTATAATTATGTTTTATTATTTTCATTTTATTTTCAATGTTTCAATTTTTTTGTTAGCTCTTTACTTTTCTTCTCTTTTATTTACTTATTATGTTGTTCTAAGAAAATCTCGAACTTAAACGTAGTGAATTTTCAATCACCTTCACCGGGTCTTACGATAAATTTAAAATACTCGTGTAATTTTTCATTTTATACATGAAAAATACCTATTACACGTAGGTATATGAAGTTAACAAACACGAATCTCTTGCTTATTTTATCCTCTGTCATTTTTCGTAGCCAACGTGATGCATTAAACAAAATATCCGTATAGCATATTATTTTACAAAGTAACAAGACAATATTTGCTAATAAATAGCACCCGTTTCAAAGTGACATTTGTGATACAGTTTCGGGGGATACTAATTCAAAAGTTTGTTTCAAACGAGCATAATAGAGATTTCTATAAGTTACGCAACAGCATAAAGTTGAAATATTGTCAGTCCTGTCACAATTTACTAAGCTACGTGCTTTAAAACTTATTTAAAAGGTTGCGACCTTGCTGTAAGCTACATAGCAAAATTCGTCCGAAGTTGAGAGAAAAACCACTAAAATTGATACCAGCTAAACGCATAAGCATAGATATATTGTAAAAATCTAATCGAATGGCTGTGTTTCGAGCGGAATACATGAACGTTGGATTTTCGTTTCGCAAAATGGATCGCTGCATCGGAAATGTACTGAGTGGCAACATATTCAGTGTTGAATACCGTACCGAAGCATTGAGGATGGTCAATTGGCCATCACAAAGAAGATTAAAAGTGAAAAAAAAGAACGATATTTTTTCTGCTTGTCAAAAATAGAGAAGAGAACTGAATGATGGTGTTGTGGGGAGATAAGGAAGCAGTATGATGAAGGTAAGATACTCGGTCGTCGAAGCATTGTGGTAAGATGTTTCAAGGTAGAAGTAAAGTGTTTTTTTTTAGATTTTTTTTAAATTTCTGAGATACTGGGGCAAACGTATTTTCATTGAAAAAATTGTATTTTACTTCTAGCATTTTCAATATTATTTCATACATGAATAACTAA
Source organism: Pseudococcus longispinus (assembly GCA_900064475.1). Lineage (NCBI taxonomy): Eukaryota > Metazoa > Arthropoda > Insecta > Hemiptera > Pseudococcidae > Pseudococcus > Pseudococcus longispinus. The sequence continues at coordinate 11,838 of FIZU01004609.1, forward strand.
CTGTGATATGTGCAAAATTGCTACTAATTTAGACTATTGGACGGTGAATTCTAGTTGGTCATCATTAAGGATGAGATATGTATTCCTTTAAAAGTGGAAAATTTGCAAAAATATTCCCTAAAAACGGCGTGGGTATCATTTTGAAGGGAATTTGATCTTCTACACAATCGTACTCATGTTATTGAACAAAAAGATACTTTTACGAAAGATGAAGGAATTTTATTTTTGTTTTTTTTTGAACGAGGGGAAAATAACCTGAACAAACTTTCAATTTTTTCACTTTTAGCTGGTACCAATATTCAAAGTCTAAAAAAAAATTTAGAAGAAATTTTGTTTATGTTTTTTTCAATTTTTACTAAAATATTTTCTTTAAAAAAAAGTAAAAAAAAAATGAAATTTTAGCAAAATATTGTCTAATACTTATTCATTTAAAATTGATAAAATATGCGAAATATGCATTTATAGGTGAAATAAGAAAAAATATTCTCTAACAAATAGGGCTCATTTGGCACTGGAAATTTCATAAAACATAAAGATACTCATATTATGGATTTCCCGTTTGGAAAGCATAATAAAAAAATATGTATTTACATATTTTTCCCATCCCTAGTCATCATGAAAGATCAATGTACATTGAAGATAGAAGAGCATACAATAATATACTAAAAATTACATAAGAGAGTGCTCAATAGAGTGTGCTTATCATTTTGCAACTTTTTCTGAAAGTTGAATTCCTAAGTTAAAATTTTTTAAAACAACTAAAATTAGTCTTTGTGATATGTAGGTGTTTCCTTGTATGAGGACCAATTTGAGTTTTCGATGACAAATTTTTCCCTTATGGGAAAATACTCGTGGAAAAATTCATATTTCATTATTCTCTCAATTTCATTTTTTGTGAAATTTTTTTCATAGGAATTATTTTTCACATTCATTAGTAGTCCAGGAAAGATGGCGTTTTTTTCAACATTTATTCTGACAAATTTGCGACAGCAATTTTTTCTTCTAAATGG
>FIZU01004614.1:0-12796 GCA_900064475.1 Pseudococcus longispinus
AAATGGACACTTTTTTAGGATTGACCCCAGCCATTAGACATATCCATGTCAAAAAAAAAATATCACGGTTTTGAAACTTTTAATCATGGATATGGATGTTGGATTTTTAGCTGATTTTCGATTTTTTTTAGTTTTAATGCGTTCTGATTAAATTCTGATTAATTTTTTTTATTTCGTCAGACTTGAAAAATTTAAGAAAAAATGTTGGCTTTTGGTGTTGATGGTCTAAAATTTTCTATTCCAGTGATTTAATGATTTTGGCATCCTGATGATCAATTTCTCAAATCAGGTATTTAATGGCTGAATAATTCTAAACTCGTGCCTTTCGAGTAATCCGAACACCTAAAAATTTAAAATGAAACATAACGACTCGACAAAAAAAATTTATTTATCTACAATTTATTTACAAAAATATTACATTTCCTATCATGCAACATTGCATTTATTTTTCAGTCAATTCCTAATACCTTTCTTTCTCTATCGTCTTATCACTTTTCAAATTATCATTTGGAATTCGCTGCTGTTGATACTGCCTTTGAACATCGACCAAACTCGATCCTCGACTCTCCGGCAACATGAAATATACAATAACGCACAATATAAGCGAATTTATCGCCAAAACTACGTACATGTCGTACAGATATAAATATTTGTTGATAAAATGATATAATTGGTAAGAAATGAGGGTAGAAGCGGCTTGACTCAGAATAGTAAGCGATCCTCCTAATCCTTTGATAGCTTGAGGGAATAACTCGCTTTTAATCGTGCTGTTGATCGGCTGCACCATACCATTGAAGAAAATCAAATACGAAACATTCCCCAATACGAATAACCATTTAAAAGTTTCGATTCGACTTTCAACATGAAAATAATCGAATAAGGCAGCGAGTGAGTTTGAAATTGTTATGGCAATAGCTCCGAATATGAATATACTCCGGCGAGGGAACTTTTCAATATAGAAAGTGGTACCTATATTTATAAATAATATGATAACTTGCATTATCAAAGGGTAGTATTTCTTTGGCACGAATTCATTAGCAGGGAATATGGTGGTTACATAGGTGGTAATTAAATTCCTGCCAGTTCCGGTTGTAAAAAACTTTATCAAAACGGATGCGAGTAAAGGACCTCTGGTGCTTTTTAATTTAATAAAAGATAACCAGTTGAGTTGGTCTTTGCTTGTTTTCTCATCTTCGATGTATTGTTTCAAAGCCTCAAATTCGGTTTCAGTTTCGTTGATTGGGCATCCTTGTCTTACCTTTTGTAAATTTTCTCTGGCTTGGTCAAATTTCGATATGCTGATTAAAAAACTAGGCGTTTCTGTTGCGATAATCATCGACAAAAGGGTAATCAATGAAAATAAAGTGATCATCCAGGAGAGTATTTTGTAAGAGGAAAAAATCACGCTTATAATGGCTGGTAATATTACACCAATGGATAAGTAAATTTGGCAAACGCTGCTTAATTGGCCTCGGATGGCTGGAGAAGCTATTTCACCTATGGTGATCAATGATGCTTCTTGTACCAGAGCTTGGCCCACTCCTAGAGTAAATCTGAAATTTGAAATATAATTGGGATATGGTTAGAAGCTGAAGATTGGAAAATATCTTCGTTTTAAGTTGTTGGAGGCAAGTTTATTGTTTCAGAATTATTCCAAGGGTTCATAATGTTGATTCAAATAGTGAAATATTTTTCAACAAAAATGTGTACTTATGAAGTGAATTATTTTTTGAATTTTTTTCAAAGTTGATCGAAGTGTAGACTGAAAGTTCTCTGAGAAAAATTAATCCTTGCCAAATTTTTCGAGGGAGTCAAAAAATTGTCAATAAAAATATGTTGGAAAATCGATATTTTTTTTTGATATTTTAATCAAAAGTGATAACAGCATAATTCAGTGGTTCTCAATTATATTGGGATTTTTTGTTGAAATGTTAGACTGGGATTCGTAGAATACAGAAAAATATTCACGTTTTAAAAATTTTTAATAAGAAAACTGTTGTCATATTTTTTTTATTTTGCATTAAAATATCATGAAAATAACAAAAGTATTATGAAAATTGTGAAAAGTCGTAGAAATCTTCAAAATATAATGATAATGAATATCGTGAAAATATTCATTAAAATAGATTTGGAAATATTCTGAAAATTGTGCAAAATGACCTAAAAAATCGTTTGAAATACCATTAAAATAATAAAAATTACACGTAAAAGTGATGAAATTGTTGTAAGAATAATTCAAAAATTTATAAAAATTGTTAAAAAGTACATAATAATAATTTTAAATATTTTGAAACTGGGTTAAAAATAATAAAAATTGTTCAAAAAATTAAAAACGTTGAAAATTTTGCAAATTTTGTAAAACAATTAGGAAAAATTATTGAAATATAATTAAATTCATTGAAAATATTGTGGAAATGGTCAAAATCTAGAGGAAATAAGAAAGATAGTAAAATTTGTTCAAAAAGTACTTAGTAGAAATTGTTGAATTTTTTTTTTATAGTGAAAATATCATAAAAATTGTTCAAAAAACCGTGAATTTTTTTTTCTTTTTCTCTTACTGTAAAATTAAATAAAAATACTGTTTTTGAACAAAATATCATCAAATATTACTTTTTCACTCATTTTTACCTGATTTTCGTCAAATTATATCACTTTTTGAGATTTCATCATCATAATTTATTTATTTACCGACGCTCGACAGCTTGGTCATTTGCGTCGACTAAATAGGTACATTTTTTTTTTTATTACATAGTTAATAATGAAAAAATAACGACTAGGTAAATACAGCAATAACAATATCTAAACAATTTAGACCATTTTTGCATTTTAATTTTCATGAATTAAAAATTTTTTTTTTACAACTTTTTGAAAATTGTTCATGAAACTTTGGCCTTAATGCAGTATTTTTTGAAAATTTTAATGGTAGTTTCAACGATTTCTATGATATTTTCGTCAAACTTCGTCACTTTTTGAATAATTATCATAATTTTAAAAAAATGTGAATTTTTAGGATATTTTTACAACTTTTTCAACATTTTACATGAACTAATATCATTTTTAAGTATTTTTCGCAATTTTTGAATATTTTATGTCGTATTTTTAATGATTTTTATTAATTTTTGGAGTATTTTTTCGATATTTCCATCAAATTGTGCCACTTTTTGTGTAATTTTCGTAATTTTTGAACCATTTTTTGCATAATTTTCAAGTAGTTTCATGAATTTTTGAGCTATTTCAACGACTTTTCCAACCTTTCTAAACAATTACTCGTAATATGACTTTTTGAGTAATTTTGTAATTTTTGAGCAATTTTTGTGATATTTCCATTTATTTGTGTCATTTTTTCAGCCATTTTCGTAATTTTTAAACCATTTTTGCAGCATTTTCCATAAGTTTTATGAATTTTTAAGCTATTTCTACGACATTTTCAACATTTTTCACCATTTACTCGTAATATTACTTTTTGGGTACTTCTTGTAATTTTTGAACTATTTTCTTCGGATTTTTATTGATTTTCATGAATTTTTGAGCTATTATTGCAATATTTACATACAATTGTGTCACTTTTTGAATAATTTTCGTAATTTTTGAACCATTTTCGCATCATTTTCAATAAGTTTTATCAATTTTTAAGCTATTTTTACGACTTTTCTATTATTTTTTATGAACTTACATTTCTTTTTGTGTAATTTCTGTGATTTTTTAACCTTTTTTTTTATGGTTTTTCTGTCACTTTTTATGAACTTTTCAACACTTTTTGTGTAATTTTCGTGATTTTTGAACCATTTTTGCAGAAATTTCAATGAACTTTATTAGTTTTCAACTATTCTTACGACTTTTCTATCGTTTTTAATGAACTTACATAATTTTTTGAGAAATTTTTATGATTTTTGAACCACTTTTGCAACATTTTTAATCATTTCCTTATTTTTAGTCCATTTTTACCACTTTTCGAACATTTTTCGCAAAATTTTGACCTACTAGATTCAGTATTTTAATCAAAATCTCGTGATTTTTAACAAAATTTTTATGAATTTTGAAGCCAGTTTCACGACTTCTCATCATTTTTCACGAACTGATCTCCTTTTGAGTAATTTTTGTGATTTTTGAACCAGACTTGCAGCTTTAATCATAATTTTCATATTTTAAGTCATTTTTATGATTTTTTAAACATTTTTTCATGAAATTTTGACCACCACTTATAGTAAGTTTTTTAATCAAATCTTAATGGTAGCTTCAACGATTTTTATGATATTTTCGTTAAATTGTGAAATATTTTGAGTAATTTTCGTGATTTTCAAACCATTTTTCCAGCATTTTTAATCTTTGTAAATGAATTTTTATGACTTTTAAAACATTTTTCTTGAACTTCTGGCCATATTTATTTTAATAGTAGGGAACGACTTTTACAATATTTTGACTTTTTTTTTGAAATACTTTGAACATTTTTCATGTCGTTTAAAAAATCAAACGTTATTTTAAACAATTTTCACGACCTTTGACCACTTTAACAATATTTTTATTTCAATGTTAGTTTTTTGAAAAATTTTTATGATAAAAAATTTCCAAATCGTTGTTCTTTTACGTATTCTTTAAAAAAAAATCGTTCCTTTGTTTAATCTTACGTAAAATTTTATGGTTCATTTATTCAATTTTCCAAATGTCTCTTACCTCAAAATTGAAAAACCATTGCTTTACCCCTTCCTCAATTCTAATTCAAATTCGAATGGAATAATTTAAAATTTTTTTATTGAAACGACAGATTATTAAAGGAGTTTTTTTCACTTCGTCCTAATTTTTGAAGAAACTTGCTCTGAATATTTTTTCTCAATATTTTTGGAGAAAAAAGCGCAGGAGGAGGATTAACGATGAAAAATTCGGACTGATGATTTAGGTTGAGGTAAAAATATCGATAGTTCTATGTTAAAATCATTTTAATATAAATTTTACATTTTTTCCAGAAATTTTGAAACAGGAAAAAATGAAAAATGCTATAAAAATGAAAAATTGCAATCAATGGAATTTTTTCGAAAAAATATTTATATTCAGACCATTTTTATGATTTCTTTTCAAATTTCAAGTATAATTGAAGACGGGTAGGTGATAACTGATTTGAACTCAATTCAACTTGCTTCCACTCGATAAATGATAAATTATTGCTTACTGTCCCACGTAAATGACAACCAACGAGGTACTCAACGATAATCCCAACCAAGAGAAAAAATTCAAGGCAGCAACGCCAATGGTAACTTTCTTTCTTCCATATTTATCTACCACTAATCCACCAGGGATGGAAAATACGAGTTTCCCTATTTGGCTGAGTGACGCAATCATATCGCATTCTGATAACGTAGCATTCACTTCATCTCCGTGCATAAGGAAATAAATAGCATTGGGAAGCCAACCAATAGCACATCCCATCATCAACACGTTCATATTGACTGTAAATTAATAAAATACTTAAATCAGGTGGTTGGAAAAATACACAAAGGTGTAAAAGTCCGGTTCGTTGAACTTTTTATTTTCTTACGAGATAAAAGTATACAATTTGATTCGTATCTACATACGTAATGTATTTGTATTTCCCCCTGAATGAAATTTTATCCACACGTGAAATCTGCCATCGAACTGGTGGATATCTCGTGCTCGTCTCGACTATAAAAATTTTTCATATTGAATGATCATCGAGATACATATTTCGAATTGCTACAAATAAAATACGTAACTGACCTGGAATCAATGTTATCAGTTGTCTTCGTATCGCTTCTTTGGGAACTCGCTGCATTTTATCGGTATCCTATCAACATATGTACGTTCCACATCACCGAATGCCGCTGCAATACTGCAGTTTATTAATTTCGTCTCGTATTCAATCGAAGGTTAATTGACATTTTACGACTTTTTGATTATTTCGAAATTAACTAAAGATTACAACGTAATTATATCGCGCGTATAGAAAACCCGGTGAATTTTACAAGATTTCGGGGCCAATGTAGGCTGATAGTCTTTATCACGTTGCAAGTGTTGACATCGACTGAATTTTATTGGTGGTTGAGCTCGTATATAAATAAAAAAGTGCATACGATAAGCAGATATGGCGAATTTCATGGAAAAATACCTATCGTCTTGGTTAGTTTGCATTTATGTGATAAAAGTGTGATGAAGGTTTGCTGATTCATGGAATTTAAAATGCATGAATATGATCACGATCTGAGGTATAAAATATGATCAATTTAAATTCGCGAAAACGAGTTTAGTAAGTTAGTTAAGTTTTCACGTGCGAGATAATTTGGCAAATGATAGATGAAAAGTGAGTACGATTTGTAAATATAAATAATGAATAATATGTATGTAATTATGTATGAAAAAGACACCTACGAATATCAGGATGTAAAATTTGATCAAAAATTTCCAATTTCGAAAAAAATGCGAAGATTATACAGCCGCAATTGAAAATTTACAAGTATAGCTTAACGATTAGATAAAGTTTTGCGTCAAACGTGCAACACGATGAGATGGATTTAAAGTAGTGCAAATATTTCATTATATTTTCATTCATTTATGAATCTGTTACGTATGCTGACATTACTTACAAGCAATTAATTACCTATTCGTTGCAATTCTCAGATATCAGTATCACCATAAAAACATCCAGTAAAATTTATTTCGTTTAATAGCTGCTATAATCTTATTTACATACGAGTATATCCGAGTAATTCCGAGAGCTTTAGTAGATTTCGCAAAATCCAATGTCAAATTTGAAAAAATTACTTAAACATGAGAAAAAAATCTTTGGATATGGAAAAAATAAAAAATAGAATTACCTAGGTGTACGTTCCTATGACGTCATGTTAATTAAAAATCTCCCTCCGGCTGATCGTATCCACAGACTGGCATAATATGCATAAAAAAATAAGGAAATGTAGGGCAACGGCCTGTTTTTTTTCTACTCTCTTCCTATTTCTTTTTGCCTCTACAAATTTCTTAGAAATTCATCAGATCGTGCTAGATAGCAATTTGACAATACATTCATTGATAAAAAGTCTTCCTATTTTTGTATCTAAGGTTCAAATTGAAAAATTTTTCAAACAAAAGTTGTAGATTAAGATCTTGGGAGTAATTTTAGTCGTGAAAAAAATTTCGATTGCACCCCTCTAACTCCTTCAATTTTGCAAAATACGTGATTTTCATAAGTATTATTCAAAATTGAAGGGATGGAAGGGGTGTAATCGAAAATTTTGTAATGACCAAAATTATTCCCAGGATTTCAATATACATTTTTTATTTGAAAATTTTTTCAATTGGAGCCCTAGGTACAGTGATATGTGAATTTTTGAGGAGGAAATGGATCCTTGGGAAAGAGGGACTTTGAAAAATGGATTTTTCTAGTTTTTTTTTAAAATTAATTATCAATTTCACCTAAAGACGAATAATGTTCACGTTTAGACCAGAAAGACGAGAAAAAAAGAGGAGGGAAGGAGGAGGAAGGTAAAAATTGGCAAAAAGGGGTAAAAAATGAATGAATGGATAAATACATCCACTCTTCAAGAGGCGATATTGGTACATGGATATATCTTTTTAAAATTCATAAGTTTTCAAAAATCTAACAAGAAGTCCCAGGAATTTCCATATTACTCATGAAACTATTAATTATAGGATACGCTTTTGCTCATTGAATTTTTCAAGTCAGTAAAGTCGTGACATTTGAAATTTTCTTGAAATTTTCAAAGTCTAAAAAGTCATTTGAATTTTGAAAATTTTTTAAGTTCAAAAAAGTCGACTTCTGGTCAAATGCTGCGTCTGAATTCCAGAAAATGTGGTAAAAATTCCATACCACCGATTTAATATTTTCAAAAAAATCGAAAATTTTGGGTAAAAAACAATTGAACATTTTTCATGAAAATGAGCTAAATATTCATACTCGTATTTTTACACCAATAACCATTTCCGACGGAATTTGTCTTTTTGAAGGAAAAATCCCATTTTTTCTTGAATTTTCTCTATTTGAAAAAATTCCATTTGGTGAGATCTTCTCTATTGGCAAGTGTCCAGTTGAAGATTCGTCATATTTTTCTTGAGATAACTTCCAAGTAGAAAAAAACAAACATTTTTAAAAATTTTGAATTATTTTTCAAAGTATCCTATGAATGAAAAAAAATTAATAAACTTTTTCAAAAGAAGTAGAGAAGTGAAAAAACCCGTTCAAGCAAAGCAGGAGCATTGAGCTGGAAATTTGGTTCACTGAAAGAGCAAGTCGCCTAAACCTCACAACCAAATTTTCAGCTGTCGAAGTTGATTTTTCGATTTTTGGGCGAATTTTTGAAAATGACGAAAATAGTCCATTGAAAAATCAGTTTTTTACAAAAATACTAAATGAGATGAAATTCTGAAAATCTATGTAAAATTGTAAATACTAAAGTTGACCTTCCGAGTCGATTGCGATCATTTTTGAAGCAATCTGTAGCCTCCTGCAAAATATTATTTTTCTCCAGAGCACTGAAATGGCTCCAGAAGGCGCTAATGTTTGATAAAACTTGTGATCAAATTGATTTTCAATTATTGAAGTTAATTACAGCGCTTTCTAGAACGATTCCAATCTGCTGGAGAAAAGCCAACTTTTGCGGGAGGCTCCAGAGTCCAGACCACTACGAAAATGGTAGCAATTGATTCGGGGGGGGGGGGGGGGGGTTAACTTGAGTATACAAATCACTTTTCAGAATTTAATTTCAAAAGTTACCATTTTCGTAAAAAATTAATATTTCAATGGGCTATTATCGCCGTTTTCAAAAATTCGCCAAAAATTGAAAAATCAATTTTGACAGCTCAAAATTTGGTTCTGAGATCTGGGTAACATGCTTTTCCAGTGAGCCAAATTTAATTTCAATCGGAATTGACGAGTTGACTAGATTCTCTTAAACGGTAGGATAAAAATTTAAATAAAAAAAATATTGAAATTTGAACTTTGAATGTCTTTTTTTACGAAAATTTTTGTCCTCGCAAGCCTCGCTTTGCTCGAGCTCGATATTTTACTTATTTTAACAAAATATCTGGCTGATGGATTTTTTTCTCGTCAATCCTCCCCTCCCTCCGCGGTGTGAATCAGTAGAATATATAGGTCGTTTAAGCGGTCCGAACTTTTCTTGACGACTAAAATTTTGAAAAAGAAATAAAATTTAAAGTTTCGAATGTTTTTGGCAAAATCATGAATAATATTATTCAAAAATTGATATAAAATCATACTGCATCTCGGACCCCCTCCCCTCCCCCCCCTCCGAAAATCCGTTTGGTTCGTCCTTGACCACACTTGATGAAAAATTTTGGGGACCTGTTAGAAATTGAGCACCATTGTCACTTTTTGTCACTTTTTGTTCAAAACTCGAAAAAAATCACTTTTTTCTCATTTTCTTTTTAAAAATCTCTACTTAAACAAAATATATTATTTTTGCTTTCTAAAAGAAGCTATTGAGCGTCAAGTAATTAAAATCAACATTTTCTTCGAAAAATCATAATAGATAAATAATTTTTTTTAAATAATTTCTAATTCAGTCATTTGTGCCTTTCTCGGTTGAAATCAAATATAAAACGTATAGGTATCATATCAATGAGTCTCTTGCATCTTTTCTTCTTTTATTTGAATTGAAACAGTTTGATCAGAATTTTTGAAATGAATTCAGGGAAAAAAATTGTTTCTTATGAAAATCGAATACCTGCCACTCCGTAACTAAAGATGCTTCAATTCGAATTTAATAATCTCTTACTTTTCATTAAACAAAATTAAAAGTTGACTAAAAATTGTTTCATATTTGTTGGTATTCCACTTATTTAAATTTTAAAAATTTGATTATCGAGTTAGGTTTTTTTTTTGAAGGGAAGATAGGATTATAATTACAACTTCGGCCTGTAAGCTTCATTTTCTTGAAAATTTCAGTTCCTATTTAGTCATTATTCCCCCCCCCCCCAAAAATCACTAAACTCACTAAAAAAATTTAAACTGTCTTATCATGCGTGTGTGTGTGTACCTACTTCAACGTTCATTTGAACTTTTTCAAAGTTAGTGCCATGACTGACGAGTTATTAGTCTTAGAAGAAAAATGGGTTCACAAGTATCCACATATGAAAGATGGAAAACTTCGGGGGAAGAAGGGGGTATGATGTTTTTGGAATATGTGGTGTGTTATTAGTCGCTTATGCGGTCCCCCTCCCCCCTCAAAATTGTAATATTTTGATAGAAATGGAGTCAATCTTAAATTTTTATCACCCTGTATATTTTGACGCGTATTTTAGCGCCATCCGTTCAGTTTTCGAAAAAAATGAACTGATGATTTTTTGTTGCAAATTTTATGTAGATCAATTTTTATTATAATAGTTTTTTTATTTAACAGCATATTTAAAGAGTTATAGGCGAAAAACAATGAAGGGATCGTTTTGGGGTCCTCATTTGTAGGGTTTCTTGTCCTGGAAGTTCAGGCTGAGGAACTTTTTGGTGGTTAGTCAAGACCCCAAAACGAGCATTTTAAATCCAAACAATTGTTATTCACGTAAAATGCAATTTACTCAATTTTTATGGTCTCATTTTACTGAGCCATCAATCGGTACCCAAACAAGGTACATGTGCACAGTAGTAAATCAAAATACAGTATAATTTACTCGACGTACTCGTAGGTAGCCCAGCTGCGCCGACAACGAGACGTACGTTCGCCTTCATTCCGTCAAGTATGCAAATTTTTCACACGAGTTGATAAAATTGCATAATTAACGCCGTATTTCGCGTTAGCGATCGCAACCGATTACTAAATGGCTGTTGCCGTGTGCTGCGAACGACATTCTACACGGTAAACGCAGACATGGTCAGGAGTTATCCCCGCCCTGCCCCCTTTCCACCGCTCACCTTGCGTATTTTCATTTCAAGTGCTAATAAAATCGCATAACGAACGCGATAAGTGCGCCGAGATGCATATCGTTTTACCAATGTAAATCATACGTTAATTAAAATATTACGCATGACTGCTTAATGCTTATACACATATTGCATATAGTTTGCTCTATAGGTACGTACTGTACTACGCACGTATCTCGTGTGTTTGAACTAGAACGTACGAGTATGTAGGTATTTCTGGATAAACATAACCGCGTCGACGTACCGACAAAGGTGTCTGCTCGACGAAGAATAGTTTTAAATTAGGTTACACGGGGTCTTTTTCTCGTACCGAGTGTATGGGGTGTTTTAACCGCCTTCCAATAGACGATTTCGCAGTTCCAAGTATAAACGTGTGTTGTTTTGCCAAATCTCAGATTTCAAGGGGTGTAAATTGGAAATTTTTCTGTTCAGTGGTGGCTCGACTAATATTGCAGATAGGCGATTTTTGTGTAGGATCTTTTTTGTAGAGCTTTTTATGTCCTGTAAAATGAGTTATGTTCATTTTTTATTCGAATTTAAAATTGAAGGAGCTGCGGGTGTCGGGAAATTTATTATTTTTACTTGGTAAAATTTGGATTACAAAAATTTGATTTTATAGCGGAAAAAATATTGTACTTATTAAAAAAAATTGAAAAGTAAAACTTCACATGAATTGTGAAAATTCATTTCCTGAAATTTTTGCAATTTTTTAATATTTAGTTATGTTTGATAAAAAAAAGTACTTACGTAAATTTTAAAAAAATACTGAAAATAATATAAAAGTCATGAAAAAGTGATAAAAAAGTTTGAAAAATTGCAAAATTTATCGAACATTTTACTAAAAATTTTTAAAATGATGTAAATGTTTTGAAAAGATTACGAAAAATATGTAAAATGTTGTAAAAAATGTCATAAATATCAAAAATATCATACCTTTTCTATCAAAATATAGTTGATATGATGAAAAAGTCGTCAAAAATATATACGAAACGATGCGAAAACTTTTGAAAATTTTTTAAAAATCATTTAAAATACATACTACATTTTTTATGATTGTTTCGTCATTTTCGCAACACGTCAAAAAAATTCATTTGAAATTTTCAACATTTTTTTGCATTATTTCAAACGTTTTTGGTGAATCTTTCAACGCTCCTGCGACATTTTCTTTTTAATTTTATGAATTTTTCAATAGTTTTTGCATCATTTTTGACATTTTTTGAAAGTATTTTTCACATTATTTCGAATCATAGAATTTGGTGCTCATTTTGTTAAATTTTCATTATTGAAATTTCTTGTAAAATTGAAATTGTAAAAATTAATAAAAATATTCTGAAAATTATTTGAGTAAAGTTGTTTAGAATGATGCATAAATATAGAATAACTTAAAAAATTATGAAAATTAAAATTTTGAGTGATATTTTCAGGTATTTTCAAAATTCGTCATTCATGTTCATTCAGAATTTGTTCGAGTTTTATTTTCAAGGAAAATATAATGCATTTAATAGTTGGATTTTATTTCCAAAAATAGAATATACCATTAGAGTTATCTACACATAATTTCTAGATGATTGGCAAATCGATTAATCGACGAATTATTTTGTTTTTTGTTTCAGGTCAGTACTGAATTTTCAGCATATTGTGTACCAATTAGTAAAGTGAGTTGATTTGATTTTTACAATTCCTTAAAAGAATTATTCAATTAATGTGATGTGGTAAGTATATTGAGCTGCAGTTGTTGCTCATCATCGAATAATTATTTTGGTGCAAATCTTTTGAATATCCAGCGCTAATATTTTTCAGAAGGTGGCTTTTAGGCTTTTTGCCAGAAAATCCAAGATTGGTCTGTCTGTCTGTCTGTCTGTCTGTCTGTCTGTCTGTCTGTCTGTCCTCCGTAACATT
>FIZU01004626.1:0-10653 GCA_900064475.1 Pseudococcus longispinus
TAGTTCCCACGAGTTTCTCGTGGCGAGCGAATAACGCTCTCGGGGAAATTTGGGGACTGGGTAGGGGGCATAACAACTGTGATAAAAATAAAAATAAAAAATGTGTGTTATTTCTTGGTACAATACCCGTCTTTTCCCACCTATTGCGTTTTCAAATTCGAAACTTTGGTTTTTCAGCCCACTCTAGCCAATTTTTCACAAATATCATAATCTTCCACTTTTTCTGCTATGCCAAAATCGAAAATCTTCAAAAGATCATTTTAACTGACTCAAATAAAATTTTTCAAAATTGAAAAAAAATCAGAATTTCTGAAATTTTCCAAGTTCAAAAAAATCGCTTGAAATCTGAAAATTCAGAAAATCCAAAAAAGTCTGACAAAATGTCTAAAAGTCAGCGTGACGGAATTTCGTGCCATTTTTCGCAGGTCTGTTCATAGCAAAAGCATTATTCTATGCTAATAGATAATACTTTAAAAAAATCAAAAATTCTTATAAAAATGCTCAAAATTTTTCACAAATATGAAAATCGCGAATTTTAAGAATAAATCTTCAGTTGGCAACTCTGAAACAGAGAAATGTCCAATGAGAGTTATTTCTGAAATTTGAATTTTGACTTCAGACTTCCCCTCGACCCCTCCCCCCTCATCGTATACGCAAAATTAGCACAACTACCGATAAAGTCTAGTCACCCCAATAAATCTACTAATGATATATGATAATCCACGACTGAGTCAAAAATGAAATTCTTATCAGCTCGTCATAAGATCTAGATTTAATTTTCGAACGTGATCCTCGCCTTTCCAAAAACCTAGCAAAATAATCCATCACAATAGACGATAATTCCCTCAAGACTTGTTTTTTTTTTCAAATAAAAATCCGTACGAGTATTTTTATCTCATTATTTACTCCTAGATACGACTTTTTCTAATACATCTAACAATCACACCTATTATCTGTATTGCAAAACAATCCAATTATCTAGGTAATGGGCGACGACTTATGACATCAAAACACTATAGAAAAATAACGAATCGTAACATACTCGTACATCAGTCAGTCGCAGCATTATCAAACGTATCCGTATCTTTTATCTCTTTCGCTCGATATAAAAAATATGACGATAAAAGTAAAGCAGCAGAAAAAGAAAACTCGTATCTATCACCTCAACATCAGGTCGCGCAACACTTTTACACGCCACTGCCATTTATTTATCCATTCGAAACAACCATGATGTCGTGATATTTATTTATCTATGGTATTCGAGATAGTTTTTTTTTCTAATAACTATATTCCAACTTTGTTCGAGACAAGACGTACATTGAGAACCCATCAGTCATAAGCTTACATATTGGTGAAGATAAGACAGAATATGAACCATTTCTTATCAAAAATCACTCTCATTCTCCCTTCTTTTCACCCCTCTTTTCGATTCTCATGTCGAGTACTCGAATTTTATAAATACCTAGCTATGTTACTGATGATGAATCTCTCTCTGGGTAGGTAACGTTTAATTATGCATATCTTCTATGAATTTCTTATCGAAACCATTTTCTTTTCAAAGCCTTAACGGTGAATTTTTTCAAAATGATGATATACGAGAGACCAATATAAATGGGACTAATTATACTCGGGCATGTGCCTCTGGCAAAAATACGAATATCATTTTCAATAATGATAACGAATTCTCAAACTTTTTTTTTTTTATCAAGTCCACCTTCCTTTTAAAATTTTCCAAGAACAATGAAACAAAAAAAATCAAAGCTATTAATTTTATTTTCATTCATTATTGTTCGATTTCATTGATCAAAAAAATACCTACGTAGGGAACATTCGATTAGAAAAGTTCGTAGGTGACCAGGAAATCTCTACGTTGATAAGAGCATCTCAGTCCCCTTGTCCTCGCCTTCGTTATCACCTTATTATATTCTCGAATCCATCTAATTTACGTACCGGCGGCGTCGATTCACTGGTTTATCACCAGAATATTTTTTCATCCTATCACGAGCTCATTCAACTATATAATAATGTTAAATAATAGAAAATAAAATACGACGACGACTGAGGGCAACCTCCATCGATATGATAACCCCAGCACACCGCAAACCTGACACAATCGTTCAGACCGGACCGGACGTTGCGTTAATATCGAGCAAAAAAATCTCGTCTTGGGCATCGATGGCCATGGCGTAGTCAAGAGAAGAGGGGGAAAACGTTCAATTTTTTTCCAAGAAATTTCATCTCTCGAGCTTTATCAACAACAATGGCGCGTATCGTGCTCTCGGCTAATTAATGTGGCATCTCTCTGCCATCGCTTCGTTTCTCTCGCTCGCATAAGTATTGATTATTGTGAAAACGGGAAGTGACCTGTATCGACGTTTAGACATTTATACCGTTATGTATGTACATAAATTTCTCGCTCTGCTCGCTCTAGCTCGATGTTTCTTCCATTAGGAATAATGCTAAAGAGTGAGAGAGGAAACCAGAACGGGCGAGAGGGATAAATTCGAAGATGATCGAGAAACAAATATAGCATACAGAGAGACTGATTGTCATGCGTTAATTTTTTCCTACCCGATCGTCAGTGCTTATCGCTCGTAAAAGAGTGCGCAGCGCAGCATCGTATTCATTCATTAATGTAAAAAAAGATAAACCATTGAAAAATATACGTTTTTTTCCTCTCGTTTCTTCTCGTATATGTGGTAAACAACTTTATTAGGTTTATTACGACGCCGTGTATTTTTTTTCTTTTCGAAATATAATTAATTATTATTACATTTTCGCGTCCGAGCGCGATAAACTCTCCATTAGCATCTTCGTATATATAATCTCAATCATCGCAGCATTGGATTCGATACACACGTACACGTTTCCACCGAACAAGCTTTATTTAGAAATGCGCCAGCGCCGACTAATTAACGTGACTTTTTTTTTTACCACTGAAAAAAATCCGCGTCTTTCATTTATCCTTTCTGCGGCGTCGTCGTCGAGAGCTTGTGGGATAGTGTCGAACGAGTTGATTAAATTGCATACCTCGTACGCCGTAAATATGCGTCCGCCATTGACATTGTTTGAGGTGTCGACGACGACGTGATGATGACAGTGATTTTGGTCATTGCGCCATGTACGAGTTTCAAATCAATTCATCCACTAGAAAGTAATCTAATCGTAAAACAAATTCTATATTTATCGATCCCTCGATCAATACAGCCAATCTTGGCTTATCGCAGAATGCCCAAATAAGATCACTGGTATCTTTTTTAATATCCTTTGCACATACAATGAGATAATTCTACGTACTTCATATGCCTCCTCCTACTTCTCAAAATTCAATCTCATTTCAACATTTCCGTTTTTCAAGTCGAACTTTCGAGAAGAAAATTCAAACGATCCCATCCCCTCCAGCCCCACACACACACTAGCACGATCATCCAACGAGAAATTAATTATCATACGAGATAATTTTGTCAATACCAAATGCAGACGCATCGCAGACACAAAACAAATGAGACAACGATCGAAAAAACCAAAGAGTCAAAATAATGAAAATATACGAGAAAAAAAAGAAAGAACGGAAACCTTGTTGTCGGAGAATTCGTGCCTAACGATGACGTCAAACGGTCCGTTAATTAAGATAACGAATTTTTTGTATTAAAAGTATGCTTTTTTTTTCTTCTCTCTCAACAGGTGATAATCGCGTGAAAGATGATTGGGCAAGAGGTGGCGGGATGAACATACCACGCATGCGCAGACCGGAGGACCAGTCGGCAACTGCTGGACTAATGATGGAGGTGGTAAGATATGATATTATTTGTATTCGAATATGATTTTTTTAAACCGTGTTTTGTTTTGGTGTCTGAGTCGAGGTGGAGTGAGGAAGGGAGAGGGTGGGGTGATTGGAAAAACTTGGTTGTCTGAACCTACCACAACAGAAAATAAAAAAATGATTCATTAGAGAGTTGGATTGTGACTTGAAATCGATTCGAGTGAATTTGAGCGTATTTAACGAATATTATATTTACCCCCCCCCCCTCCCTCCCATTCCAAAAATTATTTCATTATTTAATTTTAAGGATTTAAATTTGAAAATGAAAATAAATAAAAATTTTCTATGAACGAATTAAGTTTATAAAAGTCGTGCTTGCTTGAATGAACTTTTGGCGGGAAAACACTTTCATCGATTTTTGAATCACAATTGTGACTTAACTGGCACTCTGCATCAAAAATGATGACTAAATTGAACTTTTGAACCAAAGTTATGAAATTGGAAATCTGGACTCAAAATTATGACTTTATTATGACTCAAGATCAAAATTATGACAAGATTGTAACTCTTGAATCAAAATTGTGACATTATTGTCTTTTTGGATCAAAGCTAACTGAATTGTGACTTTATTGTGATTCCAGTTCAAAACTGTGACATAATTGTGGACTTATAATCATAATTATGACTTACTGATATGACTTTGGATCAAGAATCAGGACCAAATTGTGACATTTGTACCAAAATTCTGATTTATTGTCATTTTGAAGTGAAACTATGAAATTTGACATATGAAATCGAAATTATAACTTTATTGTGATTTTGGATCAAAACTATGACGGAATTGTTACTCTTGAATCAAAATTGTGACTTTATTGTCTTTTTGGATCAAAACTAACTGAATTGTGACTTTACTATGATCCCAGATCAAAACTGTGACATAATTGTGGACTTTAAATCATAATTATGACTTATTGATGTGACTTTTGTACTAAAACTATAATTCACCTGTGACTTCATTGTGATCCCAGATCAAAACTGTGACCAATTGTGGCAGTTAAAACTCAATTTCATGACTTTGGACGAAGAATCAATACCAAATTGTGACTTTTGGACCAAAATTGTAACTAATTGTGACTTTTGAATAAAATTTGTGACTTTATTGTGATTCTGAATCAAAACTACGACTCAATTGTGACCTAATTGTGATTTTAGATCAAAATCATGACTGAATTGTGACTTTTGGATCAAAACTATAATTCAGCTGTGACTTTATTGTGATCTCAGAACAAAACTATGACCAATTGTGCCAGTTAAATCAAAATTATAACTCAATTTCATGACTTTGGACTAAGAATCAAGACTAAATTGTGACTTTTGGACCAAAATTGTAACAAATTGTGATTTTCGAATCAAAATTGTAACAAGTTGTAATTTATGAATCAAATTTGTGACTTTATTGTGATTCTGAATCAGAAAATTGACCTAATTGAGAATTCTGAATCAAAATTATGACTTCACTGTGATTCTGGATCAGAGCTATGACTCAATTGTCACCTAATTGTGATTTTAGATCAAAATTATGACTGAATTGTGACTTTTGGACCAAAATTGTAACAAATTGTGATTTTTGAATCAAATTTGTGACTTTATTGTGATTTTGAATCAGAAATATGACTTGATTGGGGATTTTGAATCAAAATTATGACTTCACTGTGATTCTCGATCAAAAATATGACTCAATTGTGACCCGTGATTTTAGATCAAAATCGTGACTGAATTGTGACTTTTGTTTCAAAAATAAAAATCTATTGCCTTTTGGCTTTTTGCATCAGAACTATACCTCAATTGTGACTTTAATGTGATCTCAGATCAAAACTTTGACTTAATTTTTTAACTTTTTGGACCGAAGATCATGACGAAATTGTGACTTGCGAATCAAATTTATGACTAATTGTGATGAATCAAAACTATGACTCAACTGTTACATTTAAATCAAAATAATGATTCAAATTCATGACGTTGGGCCAAAAATCAAGGTCAATTTGTAACTTATGGATCAAAATTATGACTGATTGTGATTTTTTAATCAAAATTGTGACTTCTTTGTGATTCTGAATCTAAACTATGACTCAATTGTGACTTTATTGTGATTTTAGATCAAAACTATGACATAATTGGGACTTTTGAATCGAAATTTTGACCTTATGGCAAATTTGAATCAAAACAATGACTTAATCAAGTGTTATGAATCAAAATTACCACTTAACCATGGTTCTGAATCAAAGCTAAGACTAAATCGTGACTTTATTGTGATCTTAGATCAAAATTGTGACATAATTGGGACTTTTAATTCAAAATTTTGACTTAATTGCGAATCTGAATCAAAACTATGACTTGATTAAGTGTTATGAATCAAAATTACGACTTAATTATGATTCTGAATCGAATCTATGACTTATGACTCAATTGTGACTTTATTGTGATTTTACAATAGATCAAAACTATGACTTAATTGGGACTTTCAAATCAAATTTTTGACTTGATTGTGAATCTGAATCAAAAATTAAGGGGTATGAATCAAAATTATGACTTTACTGTGATTCTGAATCGAAGCTATGACTTATGACTCAATCGTGACTTTATTGTGATTTTACGATAGATCAAAACTATGACTTAATTGGAGATTTTCAAACCAAATTTTTGACTTGATTGTGAATCTGAATGAAAAATTAAGGAGTATGAATCAAAATTATGACTTTACTGTGATTCTGAATCGAAGCTATGACTTATGACTCAATCGTGACTTTATTGTGATTTTACGATAGATCAAAACTATGACTTAATTCGGACTTTCAAATCAAATTTTTGACTTGATTGTGAATCTGAATCAAAAATTAACAGTTATGAATCAAAATCATGACTTTACTGTGATTCTGGACCAAAGCTAACTCAATCATGACTTTGTTGTGATTTTAGATCAAAATTATGATTTAATTGGGACTATCATAATCAAAGTTTTGACCTCATTGCGAATCTGAATCCAAACTATGACTTAATTAAGGGTTATGAATCAAAATTACGACTTTACAGTGATACTGGATCAGATCTATGACTCAATTGTGACTTTATTGTGATTTTAGATCAAAACTATGACTTAATTGGGATTTTCTCATCAAAATTGTGATCTTATTGTGATTCTGAATAAAAATTATGACTTATTGTGATTTTGAACTTCAGTGACTTTTGAATTGGAATTGTGATCTTATTGTAATTAATATTATGGGTTAAACCTATGACTTAATTGTGACTTTAATAACAATTTTGACCTATTTCTAACCTTCAAACTCAATTTAAAACACATAGGAATATTTTCATTAAATTCGCGACTTTCAGTCAAAATAATGACGTTTCATGGCTTTTTATCTAAATTCACCTTTCAAAGCTAAGCTCATATTTTTCAAATTCAACTCATGGCGACTTGTAACTTTCGAATTAAAATACTGAATTTTAATTCTTTTCACAAATTCTATGATTTTCTTATCAAGATAATAGTTTTATGATGATTTTATGGTCACTATAATCTCTCCTCGCTTCTTCGCCAATTATCTAGCCATCAATCTAGAAATAGACACAATGTCTTCAAATCAAACCTCGATCCTACATTTAGTCCAGCCTTCTTAAACACGCGTCCGGTGATACGTCAACGATACCGTTGAACCGAGTCAATAACACATGAAAATAGAAACAAAAGATCTAATTTGCCTGCACACATCGCACATTACACTACACAACGAAGAAAGAAGAGAGGAAAAAAGCTTCTAAAAAAACGATATTAAGCGACCAATCTGGTCGCACTGCAGACATACCAGAAAGTACATAGGCTACGATGCTGTGTACGCATTCTCTCTCTCATACCATCTTATGTAATACCGTCGTCGTCGTATATTTATGTACGAGTATACGGCGTATAGAGAACGCGTACATTATAAATGGCGCGATAATGTGTGTGATCTGTTACTTTACATTTGTTAGTTTACATTAAACACGTGCCCGGGATTTTTTTTAGGACCCCTGCCAGTCCCTTCCCGTCTACGAGTAACTAACGCAAATGCGTTTAAGTCATCTAGGCTGTTAACAGATTTACTATACCACATATATACATTCTCTTAGTTGTGCTTTTTCCATCTTGGATTAAATATACATTCTTGCGAGTTTGAATCTTTGCTTTTTTTCTTTTTATTTCTTTCTGTTTCAATATAAATGCGAGAAAATGGGAGAATTATTTTCATTTGTAAATTTAGTCCATTTTTTTGGTGGATTAAGAGGTCATGTTGAGGATTGAGGAGAGAGAAAAACTATAAACCTCCTATTTCGAGATCTTTCAAAATTTTGACTTCGAAAAATGCACTTTTCAATCATTGAAAATATCCATTTCAAAATTTCATTTGATTTTTTCCACTTCAAAGACTTTGTCAGTAAATTACAAATATCTAATTATGAGAAAAATGAAATACCAAGTTACTTACGTTTCAACTTCTTCTTGTGTTCTTTCAAAAGTTCGTGCAACTTAATTCCAAATTTCCGTAAAAGTTCTGAAACAAAAGAAAAAAGTTTTTCCCAACATTAAAATTAGCGAAACTTGAGGCAAAAAAATGTAAAATAATTATAATCTACACCAAAAGCACAATCAAACATCAAAGGGTGAATCTTTCAACAAAATCATGTACTTCGAAAACAATTTATTCAAACTTTCAATTACTTGCTGAAAAATTCGAAAATCAATCTCACCTTCAAAATAGGCAAACAAACGATACCTTTCAATATTTCAAAATAAAACCGAGTATCATGCCCATTGACAACGAGCTCAATTCCAGTCTCGTAGGCGGACAAGGGCTACGACAAATCACCGCAGCGTCGGCCATGCCATCCGAATAAATAAGTATATTGATAAACCTTTCCAAAAGGGCGGCTTAATTAAACATCCGGATGATGAGCGGCCGCGCTCATTTTCTATATAGTTTCGAATCATTTATCACGACGAATTAACGTGCGGACATAGATATCGACTCTCTTCTATGCAACGTTGTGGCGGCTGAAGCTGCCATGAACTCAACCCTTTTAAACGAGGCTTATATTGATTAACGAAGAAATAACGCGCCCCAATCGTCGCTATTTACAATACGCTTCAAAAAACCCAACGGCCGTGCCCCTCATCTTCGCTGCATACCGCATTACGGTTCGATTACGTAGCAGAGAGGAAAAAAATACAGAAAGAAAAAGAATCGCGCTACCGAAATACTCGCAGCATTTCATAAAAGCGTCTCTCTCGCTCCGTATTCTCTCCTTTAGACTTATACTAGCGCACATATACGTATCGTCTTTATTATTATATCGGTACATAGGCGCGATTATAATGAGTATGAGGGGTCGTGAATGGGAGAGGGTTAACTCCCTCGCGCGCCAGCCTAGCGGTTCCCATGTTTTTGTATTTAATCTTTGCCCTCCTTTTTGCAGGCGAAAAAGAGTTGACCTTTTTGTGTACGCGTATTTCGTCTTTTAGTTTATATATACGTAGAGAGCGTCAACTTGGTGCACTTTGCCATTTGTAGAACCGAGCACCCCTAATTAACCAGCTAATTAGCCAATAAGAAATAATCTGACGGATGGGTTGTTTGCCCTCTCTTTTCTTCGGCAGCATGGTGAGCTCAATTTACTCGACGGACGAATGCATGAGTATAAGTGTTTGAAAACAAAACACCCTACTACACCACGCCATCCCTGTGGTGCTTTTTCATTTGCTTGAATTTATTGATACAAGAATAATGGATTAAGCAGAAATTTTAAAAGGGGAGCTGAAATTCTTCAAAATTATTGGGGGATTTCGTAACTTACGTAGGTAGTTTTGTCAAAAGTCGCGAATAATTTAATATTTTGATTCGTGAAGTCACAAAAATGCACATCCAGTCAATTCTCAAATTTTTTCCCCCATCAAAAAATGTCAACCCGAAATTACTGTTCTCTTTTCAAATTTTTTGCAAAATCTATCAAAGTTTCCAGAAACAAGTTCAATTTCCAAACATTCATTGCGATTATCACGAAAATAAGCTTTCTACGAAAAAAATTATCTGAATCAAAAAAAAAAGGAAATTTAATGATCTACAATTTTGATTCTTATATTTTTTTCGTAGAAGACTTCATTCGTTCAAAAATTTGACTTTAAAAAGAAATTGTAGAGAATAATCATGAAATATTTCTCCAATTTTTTTTTTCACTCCATCTTTAGCAAAATTGAAAGAAATCGGATGAACAGGGAAGGGGAGGTGGTCTGAATAAAATTATTCACTGCTACTCTTGCCAAGTTTTTGGCACTCATGTTGAAAGTTCTGATTTTTTTAAATGTCTAAAGGAATGATACAATTTTTTTTGGCCGTTTTTATACCTTTTTAAAATTTTATTCCATTTACTAGGCAGCTGGGACGCTTTGCGACCCATCCCCTTGGCTGCGGTTACGTACAAACCGACAAAATTGTCATATTTTGTTAAAATTCTCAGTTTTTAGTCAAAATTGTCATTTTTTGTCGAAATTGTCAATCTATGTCAAAATTGACATTTTTTGGTCAAAACGGTGATTTCAAAGTAGAAATGACCCATCTATTGTTTTTTGTACAAATTGTGAATTTTTGGTCAAAATTGTCATTCCAAGGTAAAAATTGTCATTTTTGGTCAAAATTACAATATTTCGTCAAAATTGTCATTTTTGGTCATAATTGTCAATCTAGGGCAAAACTGTCATTTTTTGGTCAAAATGGTGATTTCAAAGCAGAAATTGCCCATTTATTGTTTTTTGTCCAAATTGTGAATTTTTGGTCCAAATCGTCATTTCAAGGTAA
>FIZU01004628.1:0-17809 GCA_900064475.1 Pseudococcus longispinus
TATAAATGCTCTCCAAACAATATTTTATGTTTTTAAATTTATTTGATGAAAAAAAATTTTGATTTCAGAGAAATTAGATAGGTAATATGCGAATTTAAGGCCATTAATAAACCTCGATCAGTGGTGCACTCCACTAATCCACGCGTAGCTGACACTATTCATGTGTTGGTATACGAATATTTTTATCCGGTACATTTCAAACGGTGGATTTTAAATCAATTCGCCAATGAAAATGAATCGGCAAATTTATTGGCAAATATTTTTAAAATCGGCAAATTTATTGGCAAATATTTTTAAAATAGTCCGATACATTTCAACCAGCAAATTAATAAAATATTTGCCGATAAATTTGCGCAAATCGGCAAATTTACTGTCATTTTTACACCGGTAAATTTACCGGCAAATTTGCCGTCAAGTGGGAAGTTTATGGCATTTTTGTAAAGTTTTTTTCATCATTTCACTCAAAACCATCGACTTTGTACGTTTCCTATAAACATGGAGTTTCTGGCCAAACTAAGGGTGCTACGAAAAAAATACAAGGGATGAAAATTGTAGAGATTGAAATTACCTTTCTCTTAAGAGCTATTAGTTTTTTTCAAGAGGACCAAGTTTTCGAGATTGTTGCAGTCAAAGTATTTTTTTTCATTTTCAAAACCTTTGACTTTTTAAATAGGCAACCCTGTATATATCAGAAGTATCAATTTAAAAAATATCGATATTGATTAATGGATGCCAAAATATCAATGTTGAAAACGTCGATGTTGAGAAATATCGATGTACTCATACCAAAAAATCGATACTGTAGAATCGATGGTAAAATATATCGACTTTCCATGCAAAAATATCGATGTTGATCAATCGATGTAAAAATATCGATTTTGAAAACATCGATATTCAAAAATATCGATTTCGGCGGTAATAAAAAATATCGATACTATGATATCGATTTCAAAATATCGACTTTCCATGCAAAAATATCGATTTTGAAAACATCGATACTCAGAAATATTGATTTAGGCGATGATAAAAAATATCGATACTATGATATCGATTTCAAAATATCGACTTTCCATGCAAAAATATCGATGTTGATCAATCGATGTCAAAATATCGATTTTGAAAACATCGATACTATGAAATATCGATTTAGGCGATAAAAAATATCGATACTATGATATCGATTTAAAAATATCGACTTGTCATACCAAAAAAATCGATGTCGAAATATCGATACTCAGAAATATCGATTTAAGCGATGATAAAAAATATCGGCTTTCCATACAAAAATATCGATGTTGATCAATCGATGTCAAAAAATATCGATTTGGAAAACATCGATATTAAGACATATCGATTTAGACGATACCAAAAATATCGACACTATAGTTTCTATCAATGTCAAAATATCGACTTTTCATATCGAGAAATATCGATTTATTGACATCAAAAATATCGATACCAAATTATCCATGTCTACAATATTGATACTGAATTATCGATGATATTAAAAATATCGATAGTGAATTATCGACGATGAAAAATTGATGAGTCAAGCAACTCGTTATTAAATAGGTACATATTGCCCAAATCTAAATTTGAGAAAAAAATCGAAAAACATTAATTTTTGAAAAAAAAATTCAAAGGCAAACAAAAAGAGGCTCATTTGTTGAAATTACTTGAAAGGTTTCTATTAAGCATGCAAACTTTCAATTTTATAAAAAAAAGCTCAAATTTTTCCTTAGATAGGTACAACATTTTGATCGAAGAAAAATGTATTCAAACACAGTTGAAAACAGGTTCAGAAATATTAACACAGCAATTTCAAATTGTACCCTATAAGTAAATTTTTTCAAAAAGAGAAATTTTATGCATCACGGTTTCCAACTTTCCATCATTTCACATTTCAACTCAATTCAAAAATTGAGCTTTCAGTCCCTTCAATTTTGAAAATGGACGATTTCTTTATACGAATAGAATTTTTGTTTGTTTATCATGCAAAATCACCTCCGAATGCAACTCTATCCCTTCAATTATGATATTACTAAGATTGATGTGGGTGGTAAAAATGGAAAATTTCAAACTCGGAAAAAAATTTTCCCAATTTTCTCAACTCTGAATACAAATTTTCCCAAAAAAATCATCGAGTTTGCAAATTTTTCGCAACCGAAAAATAACTTTTCCTGTGAAAATTCAATTTCTTCACTCCTCCTACCCCCTTCATCCCAGCCCTGCATAAATGCCAAGAACGTACTCAAATTCCTTATCTGTAAAAATGGAACATTCCAAAACTTTGTGGGACGCGGAACCTTCGCAGAAACCAGTTTTTCTCCCGTATTTCTTCACAGGTTCATTTTATGACAAAATTTCAATCTATGCCAAATTTAGTACAACTTCTTAACTAGAAAAATATTACTTACGAGCAATAAATATAACACCTTAGGGCTTTGAAAACCCCAGTTTATGAGAATGAAGCATAATTAAAACGTCAAATTCGTTCGTGAACCCACCTAAAGTTTGTTTTTTCAATCTCATGTTGTAAAATTTGAAATATTTGAAGAACTTTTTGAATTCGATTGTCGAAATTGCACCAATATCATTTCTTTCAAAAGGTAGAGCGATTGGTAGACAAATTGGCCACATTTTGTACCTTTCTACTTCCGAAAAGTAAATTTATTCCTTCATCTCTCCGACCAAGATAGCATATAAATACTCGCACGATATTTAATTTCGATGAAAAAACATATATTAACATAATACAAAGTATATGCTTCAAAATCCACCTCCAAGGTCTCCCAGGATGAAATTTTTTTGCATAAAACAGTCCGATCTGCGCATACATACACATCTATTCATAATGTATCTTCATATGGCAGGAAAAAAATTAATTACGTATACTAAACGATTCTTTTTACTCGTGTAGGTACTTCGGATAAATACTAATTTTAGGTGGCGATACGTTAATGTATGGTAAATAAGGCCGGCCGGCATCTCGAGGTCAATAATAAATAGCGAAGCTACGTCGTACGTCGTACGTTGGTAAGCACGTTGCTTCATCGCTCGTTGCGCGTTTCGGTTTCGCGTTTGACATTAAATTAATTCGTGTTGGCAAACGTATTTCTCGAAAATAATACACGAAAATTTTCAACCGTACTTCGCCATTATCGGTCTCATGCAAGAGCTTATCCCCTATACGACCTATACGGCTTATTACTCGTATGTGTGTGGGCGATAATTCAACCATATTTTTATACATCACACGAGTATAAATACTGGGACTAGGTGAACCTTGAATATAGGTCTATTTGTTATTTGCTTACCGTAGGTTAGGTTCGCCAGTTTAATTCGCCTCTCTTTTTTTTCGACTTATATTTCGTAATTAATCCCATATCGCGGAATTGTACCTATAGCATTTTCGTCGTCCGCTGAGCAGAATTGTGCGTACTGCGTACGGTTTTTCATGTTGAGGTATTTGTTTGCATGATGGATAAATGTCAAGGACGTGTAAATTTTTCAATTCGTTAATTACGACCATTGTAATTGATATAGCGATCGTCAAGGGTAACAAAAAAGGTCATACCGCAAGATTTTCGCTCGAGCGTTAGTTTAAAGGAGTCGAACGGGTTTGAAAATTCGTAATTTTTCTAATTAAGAAGATGGAATACAGAATAAACGAGCAAATGACTTTGTCAAGAGTATAATTAATTGTATATGGTAATTGAATTCAAAGCTCGATGGATTCGACGAATGGTTAATTTTCTAAACAAAATGGATTATTGGCAACGTTGCAATTTTTGAAAAAATCGAAATCGAATGAATTGAAATATTACAGTTCGTAGAACTTACTTCGAATAACAAAAAAGTTATCTAAAATTTTTACCTAGCTTTTATATTAAGGGAGCTATAAAACTTTGAAGGCATGTAGCTCCTTAAAATTTAGAGATAGGCAAAATCGTCACAGAATTCATTTTGTTGGGCTTCACGAGTATTATAACGTACAATAGTCAAATCATTGGAAAACGTGTTTTTACAAAATTGCGACGTTGCCAATAATACATTTTGTATGTATTAACAAATGGATTATCACGAAATCTTTCCCTTTCAAAGTTGCTTTAATATTATAAATAGGCTAAATGTTCAAAAAATTTGCATTGCGGTATCAAAGCAACATTTCAGAAATTGCAACGTTGCCAATAATATATTCTATTTCAAAAATTAAAGCTTACGTGAAACCAACGTAACGTAAAGTTCAATGACCGAATTTAAATATTACATCTCATAGAATTTACTTAGAATAACAAAAAAGTTATTGAAAATTGTTATCTAACTTCGATATTGAAGGAGTTAAAAAACTTTGAAGGTACGTAGCGCCTTCAAATTCAGAAATAGGCGAAATCATCACAGAAATTATGTTGTTGTGCTCTACGAGTATTGTAACATACAGTGGTCAAATCATTGTAAAACGAGTTTTTACAAAATTGCGACGTTGCCAATAATGCATTGTATATCAACAAAAGGATCATCACAAAATCTTTCCCTTTCAAAGTCGTTTAATATCTTCAATATTATAAATAGGCCAAATGTTCAAAAAACTTGTTTTGTAGTACTAAAGCAACATTTCCAAAATTGCAACGTTGCCAATAATATATTCTATTTCAAAAATGAAAGCTTACGTGAAACCAACGTAACGTAAAGTACAATTACCGAATTTAAATATTACATCTCATAGAACTAACTTTGAACAACAGAAAAGTTATTCAAAATTGTTATCTAACTTCGATGTTGAAGGAGCTATAAAAGTTTGAAGGTATGTAGCTCCTTCAAATTTAGAGATAGGCAAAAACATCACAGAATTCATTTTGTCGTGCTTTACGAGCTTTATAACAAAGAGCAGCCAAATCATTGTAAAACGTATTTTTACAAAATTGCGACGTTGCCAATAATGCATTTTATATCAACAAAAGGATCATCGTGCAAATTCTCCCTTTCAAAGTGGTGTAATTCTTTTAAAAAAAATCTTACAGCAAGGCAATAGTTACACACGATTGTAATACAGGGAGGCCCACATGAAAAATGGATGGTATTGAAAATGAAAAAGAAACTTTGACTACAAAAATCTCAAAAACTAAGCTTCCTAGAAAAAAACTAATCGCTCATGGCAAAAAGAGAATTTCAAGCTCTACAATTTCAATTTTCAGCATTTTTTTCGTGGGATCCTTAATTTGGCCAGAAAATCCATGTTTATAGGAATTCTTTCAAATTTTAAAAACCAAAAACTTCAATATGGACAAAATTTCCCAAAAAAATGGATTTTCTGCCCAAACTAAGGGTCCTACGAAAAAAGTGCTATGAATCAAAATTGTAGAGCTTGAAATTCTCTTTCTGCTTAAAGCGAATAGTTTTTTCCTAGAAGGCTTAGTTTTCGAGCTTTTTGCAGTCAAAGTTTTTTTTCTTCATTTTTAAAATCATCGAATTAAAGTAAGCTGAATTTTCTATTTTTGTCGCCAAACTAAGGGTCCTACGAAAAAAATTCTGAGAATCAAAATTGTAGAGCTTGAAATTCTTTTTTTGCTGTGAGCGATCAATTTTTTTTCTAGGAGGCTTAGTTTTCGAGATTTTTGCAGTTAAAGTTTTTTTTCTTCATTTTCAAAACTATTGAATCAAATTAAGCTGAATTTTCCATTTTTCTGGCCAAACTAAGGGTCCTACGAAAAAAATTCTGAGAATCAAAATTGTAGAGCTTGAAATTCTTTTTTTTCTGTGAGCGATTAGTTTTTTTCTAGGAGGCTTAGTTTTCGAGATTTTCGCAGCCAACGTTTTTTAAGCAAATTTTCGATATTGCAACGTTGCCAATAATGCATTTTATTTGAAAAATGAAACCAAAAATTATATCAACGTATCTTAAAGCTCAATTAGTGAGCCATATAGTATTGTTTGCTACAAAGAAGACCATAAATATGCATCTTTCCCTTTTGCCTACACTTGAAATTGCAGGATGTTTGAACAATAAAAATTTCTGTATATTTTGCTCGACTAGTTGAATATCAACCTTGGTTAGCTTTCTCTTTCATCAAGTAATTGAGCCGCATGAAAAAATACCTAGCTCGAGCTGTTCCACAGACAAAGAATCGATAAAATTGCAGCAAGAATCGCACAGGGCACCTCAATTTCTATATTTCGTATAAATTTTGATAAAAAAAAAAAGAATGAAACGTTTCAACTCGTCCACTTTCCATTTCGAGCAGCTCGAAGAAGGTGTCCGGAAGTAGCGTTGAGATAATTCGAGGTCGCAGCGATATTTTGAAATTATTCGTCCATGTATAGGAAAACAATAGATAGGTAAAACATGTACCTTGATAATTTTCATACATTTTTTCTGTTTCTTTCGACTACGTCCTTAACTACAATTCAATCCTATCGGCATTATTTCACGTAGCGTATCAACACGACGAAAAAATTCGTCCTCGAAATGGTCGCGTATAAAATCGCCGAACGGGAAGTTGTTGGTAAAATTACATTGCATTTACTCCGACTATATCATGACAGCGTCCGCATCAGATACATATATCTTTCTCGACGCAACCATCGACGAATTACTCCAGAACCGACAACCGATGTAAATATTTACCTTCGTACGAATTAGCATTTGAATGAAGTGGTCAATTTTTTAGTACGAGTACGTTGAAAAACCCCAACAACAAACATCGGTACGATGATTTGTATGTACCAAACGTATACATCGTATTACGTATACACAAACAGTAGGAAATTCATTATATGCACATCTGCAAGTACATGAGATACTCGTACTCTCGTCCGGTTGAATGTGTTTTCGGAATGTCGAGTAATTTATCAACGTTTAAAACGGTATCGTAACCAAGGTCAGTTCCACATGTATTCTTTGTGTCGGGCTGTTCTGTTTCGCTCTGTCCTAAGTGGCCATTACGCAATACCGCCCGCTTGCGAATGGCAGCCGCGTTCAGAGGCGGTGATAAAATTGTACTCTTAAAAATCAACTACGACATGCTCAATTGCATACGTACACGTATTTGTTACTCATACACGAATCCGCGCTACGTATTGTTATGTGTTTACGAAAACTCATCGATTGCGAATAACCATCGTACATACGTGCTGTTTCGTCGTATTTCTAATCTATGATGCAAAATGACGTCTACGCGATCCGCGAATTAACGCTAATCTTCGAGCTATTCTCTGCCTTCAGATCCACATTCAAGGTTCTGCAACGCGTTAAGGTCGCCGATACGTTGAGGTTTGCAAAAATACCCCTTTTTTGGCAAATGTGCGAGGTTCCAAACCCCTTTTATACGGTTAAGGTGGCCTTGGATGATGGACAGATATCGACGATGCGACAATCCCAAGGCCGAGGTTAGCTAAATGCCTACGTAGCTTATCGATACACACGACGAAAGGCTGTATTCATTGACAACGGTCAATCGATCGTGATAGCCCTGTACATGGTTCAGAACGACGATATATAGCGAAAATGTGTATCGTACCGCCCTTCTCGCCTTCTCTGGCTACGATTATGGCTCTTATCAACGTCACAATGTCACCATGCGTGCAGATTAATTTACACCGATCGAGTACCTGTGCGTTTTTTTTCACTACTTCAGAAGCGTAGGTAATGCATACGTAGCACTTGAAAATGTGCAACTATCAGACGCAGCACGTGCACCGTGCATTCGTTCTACGAATTATCAATTGCATCAACGTATTTATCATTGTCATAGGTTAGTTATCGTCTAAATAACCCACGTACCAAATCAACGTCCGAGTGGTACGTACGTACGAGTTTCCACGCGGATAAATTACGAGAAAACGAAAGAAATATCCCCTCGTGATGCCTTTTTTTCGTTTCTCGCACACTATGTAATTATAAGGTGATCGTTTCCCCTCTCCTTTTATCGATCCATACATCTAGGTATTTCTTCGCCATTTTCCTCCTACTCGGTGTTTTCATCCGAGTAGCTGCGTTGAGTATTCTACTCATAGCGCAGCTCAGGTCGTCCTTCAACGTATATGGCCAAGGTTAAGGTGAGGAAAAACACAACGCCGCCGTGATGAAAGATTACGCGCCAGTGTTTATCGTGCTTTCGGTACGACTTCCAAGATTCATTCTCGTTTCTGTGTAGAGAATAGAATAGATACAGATGGGTATATGCTACGTATAATACCTGCGTCTTTTCTATAACGCTGTACACAGCTTTGGGATTGTTTGCGCCAGTGTCAAGTTGTTGTGTTGTTGATTGGGAGTCATTTTTTATAGCCTCGATCGTATACAGATAGTTGGACATGTTTTTGATATCTAATCAACGTAGAGTATACTCGTTAAAGTATAAGAAATTATCAACAATTTGCATGAGGAGACCTTGTACTTGAATGAGACGTGCTATTGATAAAAAAGCCATCCTCTGTCTCTTTAGAACCAAAGAGGGCTTGAAGAAAATAAAATTTGACGTATTTCATTACAGAGATACGTATTATCAACTCTCGAGGTTGTTCTTTTCATCACTTCAATTTTTTGCCATTTTCAAATCTCAGTACATTTTGTATTATTGGCAACGTCGCATTTTTTTCCAAATATTTCACAGATTGAAAAAAATGCTCAAATGTTTTTTATTTTTCTCTTAACTATGCATATGATCAATTTTATTCTGTGATTAGCTAATATTTTGTTATCTTCAAATTTCATATATTTCATATAAGAATGCATTATTGGCAACGTCGTACGTTTCAAATACAAAATTGAAACTTTGACTGCAAAAATCTCGAAAACTAAGCCTCCTAGGAAAAAACTAATCGCTTAATGCAGAAAGAGAATTTCAAGCTCTACAATTTTGATTCTTAGCATTTTTTTCGCAGGATCCTTAGTTTGGCCAGAAAATCCATGTTTATGGAAAATTTAACCCATATACAAAATTTTGGGATTTGAAAATGAGAAAAAAATTTCCATAAATATGGATTTTCTGGCTAAAATAAAGGTCCTACGAAAAAAATGCTCATAATCAAACTTGTAGAGCTCAAAATTCCCTTTCAGCAATGAGCGATTGGATTTTTTCCAGGAGGCTTAGTTTTCAAGATTTTCGCAGTTAAAGTTCGTAATGAAAAAATTTCTTATAAAATTTTGAACTTAAACTGCAAAAATTGCCAAAACTAAGCATCCTAGAAAAAAACCAATTGCCCACTACAAAAAGAGAATTTTGAGCTCTACAATTTTGATTCTTAGCATTTTTTTCGCAGGACCCTTGGTTCGGCCAGAAATTCCATGTTTTCAAATAAAAAACCGTATGATTTTTTGCATTATCAAACTCAACAAATTATTCGAAAAAACTAATATCAGATTGTATTATTGGCAACGTCGCACATTTTCAAAAACTTCATTTTTCGAGAAAACTCATATCAGAATATATAATTGGCAACGTCGCAATTTTCAAAAATTTCATTATTCGAAAAAACTAATATCAGATTGTATTATTGGCAACATCTCACATTTTCAAAAACTTCATTTTGCGACAAAACTCATATCAGAATATATAATTGGCAACGTCGCAATTTTCAAATATTTCATCATTTGAAAAAACTAGTCATCGTATTCAGTTGGACGTGTGATGAGCAACAAAAAGTTTCATATACACATTCTGCCTATCTCCAACGACAAAAAAGCAACTTAACCAGAAAAATTCAAAGCTCTTTCAATTTTTAATTTATGCAAAGTATGAAAAATACTGGTTTTGCTCTTGGTATCCTACGCTGGTATGCTCATTACTAATTCTCAAGTTCAGTTTCACTATTTGATCAATATTTTGCGTGATTCAATTTTCATATCAAAATGTATTATTGGCAACGTCGCATTTTTTCAAATATTTCACTTTTTGAGAAAACTAATCATCGGATATGTTTGTATTTTAATAAACAAAACGAATTCTATGTTTGCATTTTGCTCATCTTCACTAAAAAATGAGCTACGAATCTTGGCAATTTTTTATATAGCACCAGCCTTCAATTTTGAAAGTAGGCAGAATATTCCAACAATCATTTTCCTCTTATAAGATGAGTGATATCAGGTACCTGATATAATAAATAATTTTTTCATCTGATCACTATTTTAATGGTGTCCAATTTCCTAGATTAAACATATTATTGGCAACGTTGCCTTTTTTCAAATTGTTTATTGAAAAAACAACTAATTGCACTTACAACTTTTAGTTACATGATTTTAATGCATAATCGGAGTCATATTTCCGAATACATCCCAATGAATAATTTCTTCGTCTGTCATTTAATAACCCTTCAACTTTCCGACTAAACAAAACCTCCATTATATTCAAGTTCAACGATATCAAAATGAAAATTTCCATCTGCTTAAGTGCCTAATTTTTTTCACCAAATAAAAAAATGACAAATAAATCCCGTCCAATGAACTACACGTCTGGCAAGCTCGAATATCGCGTAATTAAAATTGAAAAATTAAATAGCTCCGTGTAAAATTCACTTGCGATGTCTGGTCTGGTTTACCTTCAAACTTAGAACGTATTTAGTTACCGGGTTCCTTCGAACCGGCCGGCTTTACGACCTTACGTAAAAGTTCTAACAGTAAAAACGTTATTACAACTTGCCATATTTGTTAGCGTTGGTCCGCAACCATTTTTTTTTTTTTTTCGTAAACGTATATCTTCGTCGTAATTACGTACTCGCAAACAAATATGATTTATTTAACTATACGAGACATGATGCTCGAATCTACGAAATACAAGTACAACCGGAAAGCATAAACAGCGCGTCACGAATTATGGAAAAAAAGAAAAAAAAGTCTCATTTATATAATTGCCAAATCTAAGGTTACTTATGAAAAAGAACTTAACACGTGAATCTACGAAGTATGTAAGTTTTGAACAAAAGAGAGAGAAGAAGGCACGAGTACTCGTATTAGCCCGAGGAGCCACGAGTGAAATTTTTTTGTCGCTGTCGAAGAGTTGACATCACCCATTATCTTGGTCGAATCCCGGATCTAAACAGCTCCAGCGTTCATCTAGGCTAGTAGGATAAAAAAAAACCAACGCCATCGTCACCTTTAAGGTGTATCATCAAGGACTTGAGACGTGTGAAACAGGTACGACGACGACGCGTCAATCGGGGGCCATTCAGCGAAGCCATTCAACAGTCTCGTATGTAAGCTTACGTATTTGTAATAGTGCTGAGATTGCTCGCAATACGTAGGTATGTAGAACGCTACGTAAACACAAACGTTTACGTTTACGCGTATTATAAAATTATGTAATTATATAAGCTGAATGCGAAGGAAAAAAATTGAATAAGTTAGATTGATATATTCCGCATACCACGTACAAAAGCGACACCGACGACCTACCGTTCTGCACACACCCTTTGTGTACTAGATAAAGATGTAGGTGAATTGAAATACACATTCGAAATACCCTATTTACTATTTTATCAGAATGAACGAGTCTCTGGATTTTTATAATCGACGAAATGTAAAGAAAAAAAGGACGTACCTAATGTTACGCTCGAATTGGAAATATAAAAAGACATTAGATTATCTCGTTTTTTTTTTCCTAATACCAAGTTTACGAGAAATTTTCACGTTATTTTTAGCAGCAATCACCAAGCCTGTCAGTTACAATTGCCACATACTGAAAAACTTGATGACCTAGTTTTCAAAATCGTCGGGACGTCTTTATTTTCCTTTCGAAAAGGAAAACTACGACGATGAGTGGGATAATTGAAAGAAAGATTTTACGAGTTTATTTGACACCGCTCGACGTGTACGACAAAAAATGCTACGAGAAGATTTCCGTTCCCGATGAAATTCGAGAAGCCATAGAAATCAGATTTTTGTAGCATTTTCAATTTTTATGATAGGGAAAATCGTTAAGGTTTTTTTAACCTTTATTGGGTGTCTGGGGAGTGGTGGTACATACTCGAGATTTGGAAATAACAGAGCACCACCACTGGGAAAAAAAAGTTTCATGAAGATGTTGCCTATCTTCAGAATTTAAGGAGGAACCACCTTTTCTAAAAAATTCGAATTGAAACCAATTTTCAATCATGGGAATGAGTTCTAGATCAAAAATTGAACCAAATTTTATATTATTTTTTTGTCTTGCATCAAAACTAAAAATGGCTAAATTCCATCTAAAGAAAATTCAAAAATTCAAGCTTTTTAAACATTTTTCTGATTTAAATGGTATTTTGCCCCTTCAGTTATGATGTTAGGCAAAAAATCATTATAAGGAAATCTGATCAATTTTTCATTTACTACTCACTCCCATGGTTGAAAATTAATTCCCCTTTCATTTTTTTTGAGAAAAAGCTAGCCCCTTAAATTTTGAAAGAAGGCAACATGTTCACAAAACTTTTTCCTCAAGTGGTACCTGGTTATATCTAAATCTCAACTACCTACCATCATTCACAGAACACCCGGTTAGTTACAACTAAAAGAAACACCGATCAAACTCATAAAATCTTGATTTTTTTGTTGAAATGCGGTGTTGCCAATAATGCATTTCGTATTACAAACAAAACATTCGAATGGATCTGAGTTCTACGATTTTCAACTTCTATATCGACTTCAAGTCTAATGACAACCAAGTAATGACTTATTCAACTTTTTTATACCCCAAAATCAGTATCATAATACAAGGTGGCTCACAAAAAGCGTCGATGGTTTTTAAAACTGAAAAAAAAACTTAAATTGCAAAAATCTCGGAAACTAAGGCCCCTAGAAAAAAACTAATCGCTTAACGCAGAAAGAGAATTTTAATCTCTACAATTTTGATTTCTAGCAATTTTTTCATAGAACCCTTAGTTTGGCCAGAAAATCTATATTTAGGGTGATTTTTTTTATTTTCAAAATCATCGACTTTCTATTTGGGCTAAATTTACCATAAATTTGGATTTTCTGGCCAAACTGAGGGTCCTACGAAAAAAATTCTAAGAATGAAAATTACATAGCTTAAAATTCTCTTTCTGCAATGAGCTATTGGTTTTTTTCTAGGAAGCTTAGTTTTGGATATTTTTGCAGTCAGAGTTCAAAATTTTATAAGAATTTTTTTCATCACGAACTTTGACTGCAAAAATCTCGAAAAGTAAGCCTCCTAGAAAAAATTCAATCGCCTATTGCTGAAAGAGAATTTTCAGCTCTACAAGTTTGATTATGAGCATTTTTTCCGTATGACCTTTATTTTAGCCAGAAAATCCATATTTATGTAAAAAATTTTCTCATTTTCAATTCTCAAAACTTTGTATATGGGTTAAATTTTCCATAAACATGAATTTTCTGGCCAAACTAAGGGTCCAACGAAAAAAATTCTAAGAATCAAAATTGTAGAGCTTGAAATTCTCTTTCTGCGTTAAGCGATTAGTTTTTTCCTAGGAGGCTTAGTTTTCAAGATATCTGCAGTCAAAGTTTTAATTGAATAGGAAGATGATTTTTTTTCGCAAAAAAGCAATGTTGCCAAATGTGCATTTCATACCTATTAAAAAAATCAATCGAATAACGAATTAAACTAAAATGAATATCGTTAATGAACGTATCATTACTTCACATATTTTATCAAATTCTAAATTTGGCTTCGAAAATCTCAAATGCGACTACTTCAACAGAAGTGCAACGTTGCCAATTATGCATTTCGCATTTAAAATATCATAAAAATAACATCAATCAAACGATAACCAAAATGACCAGTCTTATGGGACTAATTACATTTTCCAACCACGTAATTCACTAATGTTGGGCCATTTCAAAATTAATGAAGCAATAAAATTTAAAAATTTTATAGCCTTCTCGATTTTAAATATTTTTACACGACTTTTTTGCAACTCGTAAAAACTTATAACTTGCACGGTAAAAATGCTCGGTGTTCGCCGTTATGGTGCTTTCCGCAGTAAAAAATTGCCAACCAGTTAATGAAAGACAGTAAATCAGATAATCTAATTCCCATATTAAAATATGGAATAAGCGAAGTCATTAATTTTAATTCCTCATTTAAACCTAGCTTTGCATATAAGCTCGCACCGCGGAGCAAACGTGAGCTGCCCGAATAGCCAAGTTCAAAAATAAATTCTTTGTACACAGAAAAGGTGCGCAACAATAGGTCAATGAAAACTCACAACTCGGCTGTAAAAATAGGCCTGTTGAGAGGATGGGAAAGAATGAGGGAAAAGGTAATCCAGGATACGATAAATTACAAACAGGGTAACCCAATTAAAAGCCTATATCCAGAATGGGAAAAGGTCGCGATACTACGCAATACCTACGTTTAACACCCTCGATCGAATATTTTCCGAAAAAAAAAGTATAAAACTGGAGCAAAATATAGGTCAGATGTCAAGACATTGGTTCGAGTTTAAAGCTTAGCCTGATTTCGAAGCGTATCTGCGCTTCGAGCTGCTGTTTTGACCGGGTAAATTCGCCAATCCTTTGGGTGATAGGTTCACCGCGGCTGGGAACAGATATGGTAACGTAGCGCCACTCTCGACACACCGATGATGAAGTGAAACTGCGGTAAAATGGAAAATCTAGGCCATCCATTCGCAAATACTGTGACCTAATTTCACATAAAACTTCCCTTACCTAGTGAACTGAATTTACGCTGAATTTCAGAGCTCGGCGTACCGTGAAATCTACAATACGATTACATTTTTCACCAATATCTAAATATCCGGATCCTAGAACCCTTGTACAGCGTTCACAAATAGTGGAAAATTCCTCCATTAGACTGAATGTTTGCGAGGGAGAAAAAAACCTGAATTGAATGAGCAATAGTAATAGGAAATAAGTTTCGGGTCGGTGTGCCCTTGACCGTACACTTCATTAGCTAGTTCGACTGTTTCCAACAAAGTTACATGATATTTGAATTTGAAAGAAGTCTATTTCGATGGACAAGTTACCTTTTGAAACAAGTGATTTTTAGAGGAAGTTTGACCGAAGAGGAAAGTTCACAATAATTTACAGAGTTTTATCATTATAAAAACATTTTACGTCCTTTGTCAAATTTTCCATTTTTTTTTATCCATTTCATCAGCTCTGCTGCGAGGGAAGGGTCAGCAGTAGGATATAGCCAGGGTTTGAAGCTTCCCATCAAAATATCGAGTCATAACTGAATTATGAATAATCAAAATTCGAAAAGGGTATTCCTAAATATGAATTAAGAACAGATAACCTTCCGCAGTACATAATTCCAGGGTTTCTCTGCACCACACTTCAATGCTGCAGAACACCAAATAACTGCTTCGGAGGTTTCGCCTTCCCCAAATCTACATTTGCAGAAGACGAAACCAGTCGTTGATAATATTTGGAAATCTTGTAATTTTTTTACAATAATCAGGAAATTACAATCATTCCATACAACTTCCCCCTCCGTCGCATTCGTACCAATCTCAACAGCTCTCGATCTCTTTGGGAAACTCGCTAAACAAAAAAAAAAGGTAAACCGCATTTTGAAAAATCGCACAATACGTCAACAGGATTGCAATGTCATCGAGTACATTATCTATATAACATTCTGTTTCAAAAGATATGTCAAGACGACCTTGCGTATAGGCTTTACGTTCATGGTCTTTTGATACGCGATAGCTACAGCATGTACGATACAAGTTTCCATAACGCTTATCAATTCTCATTCTATCTCTGTCTGGTTAAAATATCGACTGAATTTTAGACGACGATGACGACGTGTCATTTGCGTATATCAGCAGCAATCATGCATATACTTTGTCAATACACGAGTACGTATTGTACGGCGCTTAAAGACGCTTTGTGTACTTGGATACCGCAGCAAGTGGCACCGCACGAGTTGCCACTGCACATGTTATATACGTACGTCATCGCGAAGACGACGCGTTCACTCTTCTAGACTTTTACTGAACTTGACACGTATTACAGTTTTCAATAATTATACCATAATTAGACGCATATAATATATACGAGGAAAGCACGCGTATGTGTGCTGTATAGAGAGCATTCGAAGTGAAACTTCGCTTTCGTTACCGACAACAGAGGTTGTTGCGAAACAGTTCTTGATTCTTGGTTAGATGCGATTGAGTTCGATGAGTGCGCGAAAGATTTACGAGGGGTTTAATTGTTCGAATTGAAATACTTTATTTATCGTGATGAGATATTTTCAGTTGAATTGATTGGTAAGCCAATGGATTAAGGGAATGGATTCGGATTTGTCGGTAACTTGTGCAAGAATTGGTAGAACCAAACAGCAAAGATGGATTCGGCTTTAGGTCGTTGAATCCTTCCAAAAGAAGTATTTAGCATCATCCTGAACCGTCAACAGGTATTTCCTGAACTTGTTCCTCAATTTACCCCATCAACTGGGTCAAATTGCTACCCCACATGACAAAATGTAGGATTTCATTCAAATTGTGTCATTGAATATTGGGGACAATAGTCCCCTCATGCGTAATTTTCATCATTCACGTGACGATCAAAAAGGTGTCACACAGTTGGATGCGTGACCCTTGAAAAACACATTTTCCATAACAATTGCTTCATATTTTAACTATTTCAGTGCACGTGACTGAAATCCATTCAACCTAAGATTCTTGAAGACATTTAATTGCTGGAAAGAAAAATACTCATTCGGGTATTTTTGCTTTAAAAATAACTGCAGGATGTCCCTGTCTTGTTCAGCAACATCAGATTGACAGAAAATGTATTTTTACATCTTCAGACTTCAAAAAATGGAAGATTTGTAGTGTTTTTCCACAGAAACATCTTCAACCCTGCAGCAGAACATTATCTAAGTCACGTGCATCCGAGAATATCTCAAGAAGTTCTAAAAGTCAACGATTTTCCACTTCGAAATTGGTCAAAAAATTAGTAGGAAATCCACTATCTTCCAGGCAGCTTGCAAAGCGCACTGCAGGAGATCGATGACAGGTGACTGTCCCCTTCGACTTCATCATATGGTTTTTGGAAGATGAAGAGCCAAGGATTATCATAAAATCTTTATAGTTTTGCTTTATTTCAAATGTAGCAAACCCGTATCTAAGATTATTATCAGTCGGGGTGAATTGTAGTGCAACCAGGGCATAAAAATTCAGGGAAATTGAAGAATTTTAAGGGGTCATCAGAAATTTTCATAAGAAGGAGGGGAGGGGGAGGGGTAAATGATTACAATTATGAAATTTGAGAGAAAGGGCTTTTTAAAGAATTTCCACTTTTTTGATTTTTAGCGCTTCAAGTTTGAAATTTTTAAAACCTGGATCATTCCATGTCAATTCGGTCACATTTTGACCTTGGGGTCCTCCGATTTTGCTCAAAATTTTTTGACCAGTTTCCCTTGATCCAGAAGTAAGGTAACCACCTTTGTTTCGCCCCTGATCCCCCTAGGGGGTTTTTGGTGGAGCTTTCCTGTTTTTCGACTTTGAAGATTCCTTGTTACACCACCATACTTTGGCGCCACGTATCTCCAGATTGGTGATAGATGACGAAAATCAGTAAACGGGACTTTGAAGAGCTTCCAAAGGAGATTGAAAAGCGTTTGTGAAAGTTTCAAAAATTGAAAGTTAAACTTATTTGAGAAAAGCTCAACTTTCAAGAGCTTACACAATTCCAGGGCTATAATTTAAAAGTCTACAAAAATTATTGCGAAGAGACATTTTTATGCTACATTGAAGAAATGCTTTTTTGTAGTGGGATCTCAAAGCCCCTGGGGGGCACTTTGCCCCAAAATTTTGACCAAAATTGAAAAAAAAAGAGAAAACATGTAGCATATCGTTTGTTACATTTTCGATAGCGCTGAGTCTGAATATCGCC
>FIZU01004634.1:0-10189 GCA_900064475.1 Pseudococcus longispinus
TATGGTGCCTTAACTGAATGGAAAAATATCCCGATTGATTAGAGATTTGGGGAAAGTATGGAAATTTATTCATTTCATTATGAAATGAATAAATTTCCATTACACTTTCCGTAACAGAAAGTGTAATGGAAAATGTAAATATTATCAAAAAAAAGGATCCGTGAAATTTTGATCCGTAAGGTTACGTTTTACGGATCACGAATCACGGATCATTGTTAAAAAAAATGATTCGAATCACGGATCACGGATCCTGAAAAAAGGATCCGGATCCATACAACCCTGCTTGGGTTAAAGCTGGCCAGACAAGGTACTCTGATCTTTCTTATTTTTCAAATGTACATTTTTTTCAAATTATATAACAACACTACCTAATTCTTATAGGTACCTAACACTCTTTAGGCAAAATAATTTTTTCCCCTATAATTCAAGCAACTCTAACCAAGGTAGTATCAATTGGTTTTATGCGTGGTTCAAAAATTTGATTCTTCAATAATTTCTTTTTGCGCAGCTTTGATTATAAACCGTATAAAAAAGTTACGCAATCAGGATCGAACCGAAGGAGGAGACAGGGGCCAGCTTTTCTCTACAACATTTGAAAATTTTCGGTTTAAGTGGGAAAGGGAAATTTAAGTTTTAGTCAGAAAAATTGTAATTCGTCCAGGAATAAAGAGATTTTTTAGTGGAAAACTGAAATTAAAAGTCAGGATATTATCATTTGAATCGATCTACTTAGGAGTCGGAAACATTGTGATTGATACCAGTAAAACAGAAATTTTTGGACTGAAATCGCTATTTTGTCGACTCGAGTTTATTAGACCTAAAAATTAGTAAACTTCAACTTCTGAACGCTTTTTTTGTGAAGTTTCTCCCTCGCTATTTTTAAAAATTTAAAGTATAAGTAGATAAACAAAATTACTTTTTTTTCTCATCGACCCCCTCCTCCCATCGAATGACTGCAAGCTACTTTAATGATATAAGTATACAAATGCGAATGTTTCAATTAAATTGTATCCTGCAGGAAATCGATAAATGGGTTTTTCTTCGTTCTTAAATTTCATTGAGTCAAGTAATTTTTCGAAAACGAGTAACATTTTGAGATTTTCCCCCTCTAATAGGAATATCCTTGGTACGCAATAATTGAGAATTTTCTTCTACGAAAATTTAAGCAATTATTATGACTGCATATGTGACAACTGATAAAGGACTTGAAGACGACGAAACAGC
Source organism: Pseudococcus longispinus (assembly GCA_900064475.1). NCBI lineage: Eukaryota > Metazoa > Arthropoda > Insecta > Hemiptera > Pseudococcidae > Pseudococcus > Pseudococcus longispinus. Next base: position 1,225 of record FIZU01004634.1, read on the forward strand.
AGTGACACGACGATGAAAATTAAAAAAGCATCTTAATGGCAATTTCGAGTTTCGTATTTGGTTATTCGCTTGTCGATACACGACTCCAATGTTTGAAATGGAAAAAGAAAATTTGATATTGTCAGAAAAAAATTACCAAAATACAGTTAAGTACCTAAGTAATAATTACTCAAAAATTTCTATTGAAAACTACCTTATAAGAAAGAGATACACAAGTACAGAAGTTTTGTTTCATTTGTTGATCTACACAAATTATTAAAAAAATTGTCGATAGGACATGAAAATTGCGTCAAATCGAACTAAACAAAATATTCAAAAAATTTCAGAATTGATTCGTCCACGAAGAAAAATGATTAAGTTTCCAAAGATTTTCAATAAATTCGTCAAAACTTGATAAAAAATAATGGTAGGCAGGTACCTACTCCATATAAAAGAATTTGCCTGCTGAGTAGATAACAACTTGCAAAAAGTCTGAAAACCCAATTTATCGTATTTTTTTGTATGTACATTTTCTAATCTCTATCAGTTGGTTTGGAGATATCCACATTCTACAGGTTTTGCTAATTAGTAAACAAAAACTAACAAGTTGTTATTTAAGAGTAACTTAACTACGTTAATTTACTATCTGCTAGTTGCGTGCGCCGATGAAACGCAACTACCTACATAGTCAAAACTTCGAACATTAGAATTCATCCGATCACTTCTAAGGTGAACTACTCTTAGCTATTCCAATTTTATCGTGCGAGGTGCGAGAGACTCTGTGCAAATATTTCGAATATAAGTAGCGTTTTCGGGTATAAAAAATTTGTAAAACTGCCGCGAACGATTTCAATGTAAAAGAGCAAACTTGTTAGTGTTCTCTTAATGAAATACCTATCCGGTTTTTTGCAGCGGTGTGCTAATACATTTTAGTAGATTTCCATTCTACATATTTATTGTGATTTTCCTCAGAAACCGGTGGCCAGGTACTACGCACATTAAATTCTTAAACATAATTATTTTTTAATACAATACCATCGGACCCCAAATCCGTACTTATGTTGTATACTTATAATCCTTGCTTACATACCTACATTATTTATCCACAGAATGGCTTTGGAGTGGTTGGGTGATGCCTGTGAAAAGATAAAGGATACGGCAGCTGATGTGGTGGATGGAGCGAAGCACACTCTCCAGAATGTGGCGACAATTGCGGAAAATTTCATTGATGTAATGCATCTAAATACTTCCTTCCAAGCATAATTAATATTCGTAGTTATTTTGCTTGCTTGACCGCTTTACAAACTTTGAAGTCGCTTAAAAACTGTTCACCTTCTTGGTACAATATTTTTACCACAATTTGTCCAAATTTTATCCAATTTCGTGCGTTTTTGGCGGATGAAAAAATATTTGTTCATTACCTTCCAACTTTTCTTTTATTTAAGAGTAACCCCTTTGCTAAACAAAATTTAAAAAATATCGAAGTAGATATGTATTCGGTTCTTTTTTACAACACCTGGCTTTTATGCCTGTAGGCACTGCAGTCGAATAATGCCATTGCATGTTTCCAAATATTGCTCATTAAGATATACGTACGTGAATTCGCGCACCTGAAGTTCAAAGACCTCACAATCCTTCCTGGGGGGTTCAATTTCATTTTGAATAACACATATTTTGATGGGGGCAAATTATTGTACCTTCAACCCTTTATCACAAAATAGTGGTTCAAAGTTTTTAAAGCATCATAACTCAGTCAAAAATTGGTCAAAAATTTTGAAAAAAATTTCTGAAGTTCTTCTGACCCCCTTAGAATCTACTAGAAAAAACGCGAAATTTTTATCTGCATTTGACAAAAAAATGAGTAAATTAATACAAAAAAACACCCCCCCCCTCCCCAAAATACTTTCCATAGGAGAGCAAAATTTTTGTCAATATTTCTTTCACTCTTGTTGACCTTTTGGAGCAAAAATGTTCGAAATCAGTTTTCAAGGCCGAAACACCATTTTTAACCGGCTATGCCTTTTGTTATCACTACTCGAACAGCCCGTTTCTTAGATCACTATTATTTCTTCACTGTAATGATCACGACAGTATGTCTCCGTTCATGTTTTATCAACTACTGTGTACCTACCTATTATTTGCTAACCCATTTACGTGCATATTCCCGGTTACAATTAGCGTGATTTGGCTAAGAGCAATTCCACAAAACTGATTTTTTTCAATTCGAACCATTTTTTCTGGTAGACAATTATGTGTGTAAAAATTACTATTTTGATGATACCGTAAATGGTAACAATACAAAATTAAAGTACGAAAGTAGGATTACAAATTGTAAAATTAAAAAGAATGCGGAATTCACAGAATGTTGTTTCTTTCGCATAGTATTTTTACAACAAAAAGTTCACTTTTTTTGTATCTACATCAAAATCCCATATTTGAACACGAAGTAGTCAGAGGTCAGAGACATAATATCATTAGATGAAATCGCTTATTAGGCTATCTATATGAAGTATTTCATGAATACTAATACCTAAGGTAATATTTGAATTTTTTAAGTTAGGTACTCTTTTTTTGCAGCCGGCAAAATGTGCAGCAGAACAAAAAGAAATCAACTTGGAAACTGAAGCATCAAAAAATGAAAATAACGAATCGCAGGTATGCAGTTATTTTTATGTAAATCAAAACTCCATGTTTGAATACGAACTGGTCAGAGGTACTATCACTTAGATGGAATCGTCTATGAAAGGTCATATTAGTTAACTCGCGACTAAGGTGATAGTCAAATTCAAGTTCTTTACGTTAATGCTTTTGTGCATGCGAAAAAAGAAAAAACCTAACAAAAAGAAGAACGTTATACAAGAGCACAGAAGAGGAATCATTCATACCCGTTGATGACGCTGTACCAATCTTTGAACATTTGACTGACAAAGATTAATAATTGACGATGAGAAAAAGTTTCAAATTAACGAATATTAGAATCTGAAATCTTCCAAAAATAGGACGAATCGGACAGCAAGAACGGTGTCTTTCGCTCGTGGACTTTTAAAAATCAAGAAAATGAAACAAATGACACGAAAGTTCAGTTTAAAAACTAGAGTTCAACGAATATCCGGTTATTTGGTATTCGGATGTTATCACCTTCAATAACCAAATATTCGGTTACCTAACTTGATACCGAAATTGACGAATCAGAATGTTTAAATTTTCAAAAAAATCAAAGACCATGTAATTTGCTAAAATTCCAAAAAGAAAGTACTTCGGAATTTTGCATTCTTTAAATTTTTTCCTCTGATTTTAACTATTATCCCTGACGGATATTTTAGATTACTATAACCGGATACTTATTCGGTTGTCCGAATACTCGAAACAAAGAAGCAAATAACCGGATGTACTCGGATTAGCCGGATATTCGTTGAACTCTATTAAAAACAATAATAACGTATTGCTCTAAGAATTCAAGTATGCTTGCAGTCGAACAAAAAAGGAAAAATTGGTAAGAAAACGGAAATTTTAACCTAAAAATTGAATGTTTAAAGTAAAATCTGACCACTTTTTCACTTTTTTAAAACTTAGATACGTTGATAATATCCGAGCATTTTTTTAAAAGTTCAAGCGCCTTTGTTACAGAATGGTTCGTCCTGAAGAAGACTAATTTCAAATAAGAATTACTTTTAATTGGAAGCCCTCGGAAAGAAACTATCAATATAAAAGACGCAGGACTTGAGAAATGACCAAAAAACAGAAGGCGATCATGAATTTTTTTTAAATCATTCATCTCATATTCAATTTACCTATTCCTTGTTTTTTATTTTCATAATAAACCTAGAAAAATAGTACCATTGCCATTTTAAATTTGACAAATATTCGAATGTGTTTATTACGAGTACTTCATTATGTACCTCAACAAAAATCCATTAACAACTTATTACATATGCGAGAACATCAATTACGTAGGTAGGTACACTTAATTATTCGTAATAAATGGAGCAGCTCAAAGGTCACTCGCCATTGTGAAATTGAAACTCATAGAAATCTATTCGCTACCAATTACTATATTGTAAAGATGTTGAATGCTATCGGTAATGGATAGGTATATCATTTTAACATACCTTACCTACTAATAGTACTCGTTTGCGGATAGTGATTCTGCTTTAAGTACAGGTAGGTGAGTAATTATAGTTGAAGTAATACCTACAGGTTTGTTGAATCAGCGAAATAACTCATTTTAATCGTAATTATTGGACAACGATTTTAATTAGTAATGTAACTAGCAGAGCTGAAACCAGGAGGGTGCGTGGGATGATTCATCTCCTTACTTCATCCCCTCAGCAATCGACAAATCGACTAAAAAGTCGATAACGTAACTAATAAAAAAACTAAAAAATGAATAATCGTCAAGTCGGCAAAGCAGACGGATAAAAATTTTACCAACTTCTGATATAAACGGATGGCCAAAAAACAGGAAACGAGATTTGAAAAAATTACATTTTGATTATGCGGCTTTTATTTCGAAAAAATCAAATTGAGATGTATAGGCACTCAACAGGTCTAAATTAGGTAGGTATGATTTACGTTGGAAAAGACGACATCAAACCTATTACCAACGCTTCGAGTAATGAGATTTTTTAAAAACGCATTGCATGTGGGAGTTATTATGAACACGTGCTACTAATAACGTTGGCATGTGGTTGGTAATGACGTGCATCCTGAAAACAAATTAAAATCGTAATTGATTTTGAAGTTCAAAATATTCGATATTGAGAAATTCTGACCCGAATGAACCTTAAAAATTATCACTTTTTGTTTTTTCAAGTTTTTGGAAAATTACCTATATTCAAAAATTCTCAATCTTAAACTAGTCTAACCATTTTCAATATCTAATTATTTGGAGATTTGCGCAGCTAATTGATAAGTTGAAATAGGTATATTTTTCATACGTGAACGATATTACTTGGACCACCTGCCTCTTCTGAAAAATCCCTTCAATTCGTCCTTGCATTCAAGTAGATATCTCCAGCTACGTCGGCAAATTTTCATTTTTTATACATTACCCCCTCCTCCCCGCAAAATCATCAAATTTTGGCACTGCCACTGGTGACTAGTCAACCGCATAATTACTGTAAATATTTATCGTATTTTTTTGTGTTCTATTTTTAATCTCGAAATTATTGTACTTAAAGCTATTTTGAAATCTCATCTCCTACATACGTTCTATATGGTTTTGCTAATGAATAAAATAATTAACTACATATACTTACTTAGTTATTTAATGTAATCTGCCCAGTGACGGCGAGGGTATATTTGTACCAGGTCCGGATTTTTTCTAAGGGCCCGCGGGCCAAACGTCAAAGGACTAAAACAAAAAGAAAATTCTCAAATTTTATTGGCATGAGTTCGCATTCAGTGATAGCCAGGAAAATTGAAAAAATGAATTTCGAATATTTTTTGGCCAAATTTTTCGCCCTTGCTTCGCTTGGACTTTCGTTTTTACAATAAAGTAGATATTTTTTAAAGACCTGCACAAATTTTGGACTTCAGGTAACTTGAATCCCTAATCCGGATCTAGAATTGAGTGAAAAAGAAGAGGGCCCGCTAGGCTCTGTTCCGCTCTCGCCGTCACTGAATCTGCCATCATATGAGAATTACATACGTTAGTTACGTATATTGTAGTTACTTTTTAGTTGCGCGCGCCGAAAAAAAATTACGGAAAATCAAACGTTAGGTTATCCGATCACTGTTATAATTGAAGAGATATTTTAATTTTATCGCGTAGAATTGTGTTAGATGTATCGAACATAATTTGCATTTCTAGGTTCAAATATTCGTAATTCGTAAAACTTTCGCGGACGTTTTCAGTGTAGAAGAGCAAACTTTGTAGTATTCTGTTAATGGAATACAGCTATAGTGTTTGTTACAGAAGTGTGCTAATTTATTTAGTCGATTTGCATTCTACATATTTATAGTGATTTTCTTCAAAAACCGGTGGCCAGATACTACCAATATCAACTTTTAAAAATATTACTTTTTAATACAACGCCAGTGAAAGGCAAATCCCCGCAAATCCCTAATCAATTTGCATACTTTTTGGTGAGGTGCGGCCATCTCTATTTTTCACAGAAATGGGTTGGGAGTTCATCACTGGTTTCTCTAAGGTAACACATTTAAGCATATAACTACAGCTTTCTAAGCGCTTATTTTACTTGCTTGACTACTCTACTTTAAAATCCCTCAAAAACTGTTTACTTTCTAAGTACAACCTGGTTTACCACATTTTTGTCAAAATATCCAATTTTGTGAATTTTAGGTGGATGAAAAATTTTTAGTTCTCAAACTTCCAACTTCCCTCTTATATGAAAATAGAACTTCTGAAACTCCTCAAGTCCTCAGCAAACAAAATTCAAAAAAAATGAAAATGTGTGTTTATGGTTTTTCTTTTCAACGCTCGTACTTGGCTTTTACGCTTGTAACCACAGTCCGCACAGTCGAATAATATCTACCTCTACCTGCCATTGTTTTGAATATTTCCTACAAGCAGTACTACCCGCTTTTCGAGTGGAAATACCAATTTCATTCGGAAATCAAAATTATATCTAACTTTCATGAAAAAATTTAACGAACAGGAACCTTATTAACTCAATTTACAAACAAATTATGCTTCAACATTTTGATAACCCCATTATGAGATCATTTTTTGATTTTTTCGAATTTTCCGATTAAAAATCAGCAATTACTTTTCATACAGCTTTAATGACGTCACAGCATAATGATGATCAACTTTTTTTTTGTATTTTCTTTTTGAAAGCCTGCAATTATCCTTCAAAGTTTTAATTGAAACGAAATTAAATTTTTAACCCCCTCCAATTTTACGAATCCTTATTGAAAAATTTTCATTTTTTCCTTCTCAAAAAAATAAGGTGAATTTTTCAAACAATGAATAAGACTAATTTTTTGATTTTTTTTCTACGAATTTTTTTTGAAATTTTGGACAAAATTCAGCATTTTACTGTGTATACTACGTACATGATGGGAATTTTTTTCTGATTTGTTTTGTTTCCATCCCCCGAAATTTGTTTTTTCAATGAAAAATAAAATCCAATACAGTTTTAAACCCCTACATGCAAAATGTGTTAGTGGTGCCAACTCTCTCCAATTTTAAAAAAAAATTTTAAATGTGATATCATTTTTTTTTTCATTTCTGATTTTTTTTATCCATTCCCTCCTAATATTCCCCCTTTCATTAGAAATGACTCTCAAATTTCTGTTATCCCCGTCCAATGAGAGAATAGGTGGCTCCTTGGCCTTGAGTGCACTAAAATTTGAACTTCCTCGAACTCTCACTTTCATCACACAGGGAAGGGGGATTAAAATTTTAGTTATTTTTCATCAGAGCAAAAACCGGGAGGGCCTGAAATGAAAAAAAATTCTAATCTAAAATTTCATCCAATATTCAAGTTTAGTTCAGGGAAAAAATAGGGAATTATTTTCTGATAAAAATGGGGGGGGGGGGGAGAGCAAAAAATTCAAAATTTGAAAATAAGGACCATCCTAATGAACAACCTACTTTTCCTTTACCTATTATACCTACGTATTAGTTCACACATTTTATCAATTACCTAATCTTTTTTGCTTTAAATCATGCAGTTTTATAATTATAACATTCTGGAGATGGGATTTTTTTCTACATATTCCCGGAAGAGAGTTCAACATGATAGGGCTACGAGCAATGCCAAAAAATCGATTATCGAAAAAGAGGAAATGGCAGTTTTTGTTATTCGTATCATTTTTCTGGTGGCCAATATTACCCTGATCTATGATTATTTTTTCAAATCCATAATAAAGTACTCAAGTGTACGAATATGAATACAGAACCAAAGCCAAAACGCAATATGTAGGTAGGTACGAGACATCAATAAATAGTATATAGCCGACTATGGTGATGATACCGCATACATAGAAATGTTAAAAATACAAAATTGAAGTAGGGTTAGTTGTAAAATTAAAAAAAAATGCAGAATTCGCAAAATGCTATCCTAATCCCGTATTTTTGACACCAAACGCTCACCTTTTTCTTACATCAAAACTCCACATTTGAATAAGATGTGCTCAGAGAGATACTAACAATAGATGCGAAGTCGCCTATTATGCTATAGGTAACTCGTGATTCCTCATGAGATTCTAATTCTTTAATTTAACTCCTGATCTTGTGCAGGTAGCAAAAGAGACAGGCCAACATAAAAATGGAACCATAACCAATACAGGAGGGCAAGCAAACACAAAAAGCGACCAATCAAATAAGGTATGTAGATTTTACAGCCCACTTTAAATACTTACCAAATGGTAAGAGGTAAGAGGTATTATCACCAGGTGAAATCACCTGTAGTAATTAATAGGCTATATTAGGTAACTTACAAATACTAATAAGCTGATATTATTTGAGCTCTTTACCTTGCTGTTTTTGTACAGGAAAAAAAAGAAGATAACTAGATAGATATAAGAGTGCAGAATAGGACACAAATGATCGCAACCGTAAGTTATACTAAAAATCATTCATACTCCGTCTAGATGACAAATTTTGTTTATCTAAAATATGATCAAAAGCCCGTTTAAAAACAAAGCATTGCCTTTAGAAATTAAGTAGTTTTAGAGTTGAAAGAAGAAAAAAATTGTACGTAGGGTAATTTAAGCAAGTATGTCCCGTTAGACAATATGCCCCATTGCCCCAGCTCGCGTTCGCTATGAAGGGAACACTGTTTCGCTGAATTGGTCATAGTGAGTTGTAGAATTTTTGATCTTAGTCATTGGGTATAATTTTCATGATTACCGGACAACCGGTTGCTGTGTAATTGCGAATTGAAGTTTATGGAATGAAAAAAAATTATAATGTATAAGAATAAAAACCAGGGTGTCTAACAAAATTTTTCGAGAAAAAAGCTTGACTTAGCTTGACCTTTTCGAATGACTTTTTTGACATTATTACAACCAAACC